>APFE030752669.1:36518-92385 GCA_000404065.3 Pinus taeda
ACTAGAGCTATAATAGAATATATAAAACTTAATTTTTAACAAAATTAATATTAAAACAAAACTATGCTAATATCTATAATAATATTTATATTAAAATGTAAACTTATATTAATATCTCTATTAATAACTATCTTAATGTCTAAGCTAAAAAATATCTAAAATAATTTTTATATAAATTCTATATAAATAGTTAAGTATATTTAATATCAAAACTTTATATATTATAATAATTACATATTTATAAATAATTAATCTAAAAATTTATATATTAATTGATCAATATGTAGAAAATTAATAAACTAAAGGGTTCTAATGGAAATAATACTACTAATGAAACAAAAAAGAACTGACTAATCATAATAGAAAAGGGAAAGGGAGGGAAAAACTGACCTGCTCGACAACTTACCTGGGGTTGGGTTGACGTTTCTTGATTTCACTGATCAGGGGAAGCCAACTTCTGCTAATCTCCAAACTGCTGTCTCTGTTAAGATTACAAGGATGCTTCAAGATTTCGAGGGCTTCTCTGATTTTCCGTCTCTGATGCTGCTCTTCTCTCACGATAATTGATGCGTTTTCTAAGCAGATGTGGTGTTTAGTCTTTGAGGAGTGCTCTGCCAAGGCTGAGGTACGAGATCTTCCATTCCTGATGTCAGCGCCATGTTCTTTCAGTCTTGTCTGGAGGGAGCGACCAGTTTCACCTATGTAGCTTTTCCCACACGAACAGTCTATTTTATAGACTCCTTTAAGTTGCTGCTTGTCAATATCATCCTTAACAGATTTTAAACTTTGTCTGATGGTACCGGGAGCTGAGAATTGAGTTATAATGTTTTTCTTTCTTAGGATTTTTGCCATTTTATCTGTGACTCCCTGTATATAAGGTAGAAAAACCTTACCACCTTGAGGTTGATCCTGCTCTTTAGGTTTGGGAGATGACAACCTCCTTTAAGCTTTCTTTATGGCTTTTTTAATCTCATGATCCTTGTAGCCTATATTTTTGAAAGTTGAAACTAAATGCCTCTTCTCTTCGTTTATATGTTCTGAGTCAGAAATTCGGAGGGCTCTAATGGCAAGAGTGTTCAGAATGCCAAGCTTTTGGGCTGGGTGATGGTGGGAATCCGCATGAAGGTAACTCTCTGTGTGAGTTGACTTCCTGAAAACCTTATGGCCCAAAGAGCCATCCTCTTTGGATCCCATTTGGGATTTCAAATGTCGGTGTAAAAATTCTCTTACTGTGGATTCTCCGATCAAAGATTCAAAAAGCACAAACCACAGATCTCTGAATTCTGAGTCATCAAATAAACAGTCACATACTTATTTACGCACGCGGTGGAGCAACATTACCAGTTTACAATTAGTTAACAACGACCAAATAATACAACCAATCATGCTCACGTTCGAATGCACAGAAACACAAACGATGGGCAAGCGAATATGCCAAGGTAACAAATAACCATACACTCTTTTTCCATTAAAATTTCATTTCAATTGTCCAGAACAACAACCTACAGCAAAGTCGGGAGGGCTGAGTCCCATTGCATGGAACAGAGACCAGTCTAGACACGTTTGAAGAAAAAACGATTGAATTACAAAAACCCAGGTCAAAATGAAAAACCTTGAGTTAGGGTTTGTAACAGACCAGCAAGCAGGGTCATGCTGGACTCCTGTACTTTCACACACGGAGTCGAACCGAACTAAACTACAGAAGAATAACAATACAGTGACCAAATAACTAGACTAGCGGACGGGTCATCCTCAAAACAGAAACCAACATTCACAGGCAGAAACGAGTTTCAGGCCTACCCAGAATACAAGCAACCAATACAGCCGAGCATAGAAGAATACGCCATCCAGGTCGCCTATAAGGACCTGCAAGGAGCCAAAGGTAAAATTAGTGCATGGTACAGGAAGAATACAGAGGAGAACGAAACCCTGTAGAGAAAAACAACCTGGCAAATGAAATCCTTACTTGGAGGACACGAAGAGAAGCCATAACTGGAATAGTGAACGAAATTGAGCTACTGGAGAGAAAAGGAGCAAGTTGGGTTAGACCCAGAACAAAGAGAGGGTGGAATTGAAGCATAGAAAGATAATGTACCTGTGTTAAATTCGAAGGCGCATTTCGAGAAACCCTGTGCTTCCAACCAAAATCAATGCCGCGTCGTGAGAAGGCAGACAAACCCAGATAATTACTAACAAATCGAACTTGAAATGAAAACCTCATAGTACTAGTAGCGCATACAGAAACTGCATAATGAAAGCCATATAACAGTGAACAGAGAAACTAAGTTCGAACCACAGCCGAATACGACCAACCGAAGTTACAATCATAACTACAAGCAAGCAAAATGACCAGTGAATCTATAAATGCCATAACCAGCGAAGTAGTAGTGTGACTTACTGAGGATTGAGCATGAAACCAGGCAAATAACCTCCATAGCTAGACAGATTTGCTATCAAGCAAACAAACAGAATAACCAGAGGGAAAACGAAGGTCTCATACAGTACCCAGAACCAGTCAAAGCACAGCACATTACCCATAAGTTTCGTTACAGAGCTGAAGAAATCACATCATAATGCAACCATCGTTTTCTCAACGCAGAGCTAACAAAACCCTTGGCACAACAGAACAAAACCAAAGGAAGGATCGAGAGACGCGTTAAACATTAGGGTTGAGGAGTATACCGAGGTAGGGTACTGCCATTAAGACCGCATTTACTAACCAGCTACCACCAACCTATAGAACCGCGGGAGAATACCATACATCTGCCACGTAATCGATCTGATACATAACATAAAGCACAAAAGCGTCACCAAGTGGGCTGGATCCCATCATTAATAAAGGATGGAAAGCTTATTTTCTCTTAACAATGACTATAAACAAGTGCCACAAGGGTAGCTTAGTCCCTACCACCTAAATTAGAATCCCTACCACCTAAATTAGAAATTATACTCTCAAAAAGATTGCATATAAGATAGGTGTGACCAAATTAGGTAGCTTAGTCCCTACCACCTAAATTAGAATCCCTACCACCTAAATTAGAAATTCTATAAGATAGGTGTGACCAAATTAGGTAGCTTAGTCCCTACCACCTAAATTACAAATTATACTCTCAAAAATATTGCATATAAGATAGGTGTGACCAAATTAACTTAGAATCATTTGATGGGTTGAGAATAATTTGGGAGGAAGATGTTAGAGGAAGACAATAATTTTTTTACTTATGTTTGAAATTATTTCCTAAGTAAAATTGCATATAATATGGTTGTATCCAAATTAACACAATTATATTAGAGGAAGAAAATAAATTGTTTACTTATGTTTGAAGTTATTTCCTCAGTAAAATTGCATATAAGATGGTTGTATCCAAATTAACACAATTATTTAATAGGTACAAAAGCTTGAGTTGTAACTCTTAGGAATTTGGCATAGTTAGGGGAAATAGATATCATAAAAGACTTGAAATATGAAATGGGTACATGATGAATTTATGTGCAAGTACATGATCAAATTATGTGCAAATAGAATGTAAAAGAATTCAAGCTTTTGAATCTTATCTCTCCCACCCCTATCCATAGTCTTGTCTAGTTACCCGTTTCTAGTCAAATATAGCCATTAGAATTGGTTGATGATCTACTCTTCTATTTAACTTGTAGCCATGATAGGATTTGGTTCTTCAACTTGTCCTGATGATGAACCACGCTCGTTGGTAGTTAATTAATTCATATTAATATCTTATATAATCTTATCTCTCCCACCCCTATCTCGTAGTCTTGTCTAGTTACCCGTTTCCCAGTCAAATATAGTCCTTAGAATTGGTGGATGATCTACTCTTCTATTTAACTTGTAGCCAAGATTTGGTTCTTCAACTTGTCCTGATGATGAACCACACTACGCGGAAGAATCTTCTCTCAAAACTTGATATGGATCACAGAAGCCTAAATTCAATAAATTCCTTTTAATTTTTAAATATGTAATAAAAATACATAAGTTAAAATTATCCGTAAGTTTAAAAATAATTAACAATTAATTACATTACTCATTAGATACATTTATTTCCTATTCATTTCTAATCTTTAATCAAGGCATGCTTTTAAGTTTTCATCAAATATTAATAACTATAGTCATTTAGCATACACTATAACATAAAACTATATCTAATAATCACATATATTAAACTTATTTAATATAATAAATTAAATTATATAGATAAACTTACCAGGGAATGGTAAACCTTCCAATTTAATTTAATAAATAATTATATATATGTATATATACTATTTATATATATAGTATATAATATATATAATATAGTAGAATAAAAGATAGTAAAATTATAGAGTTTAATTTTCATCTTAGTAGAATAGAGAATTAAACCTTAAATCTTTTAACTTACCCGTTTTCACATCACTTTGATCACCAATTAAACTACACAAAAACTATTTTATTACTCTCACACACATATTTATAATTTTCATATATATATATATAATCTCTTTCCAATTATATATTACTTTAAAAATACATATTTAATATTTTTTGAAAATACATATTTATCATTGTTGAATGTTTTTTTACTCATATATATATTATACTTTTAGAATGCATATTTATCACTATCAGATAGTTTATTGTTTATATGTGTGTGTATGTATTCTTGGGACTGAGATTCCATTGTTTTCACTTTAAAACCATAATAACATATAACATGAAATTTTTAAAACCACACTAATGAGAATTTAATATATTTTAATATATTTTGGGTAGGAATGAATATTTTTTTGGGTGGATAAATGTGTTAATTTTTATAGATATTTTATATTTTTAATTTAAAAATTGAGTTAAAATTTTTTTAATTATTTTTTATAAATTATTATTGGTGGTTTTTTAGTTTCATGTTTATGAGAATTTATGGTATTGATCCATGATATTCATGTGAAATATAGTCTATTTAAAGGGGGAATAAGTTAGTCTAGATCCATCTTAACTTTGGATCTACCAAGTTCCGAAAGGAATCAAATCGCTTTTCTCTCTAAAAGAGGTTTGCATCTCTTTATCCTTTTAGGCACTTGGTAAATCTAGAATTAAGATGGATCTAGGCCGGTGAATAACTATAAAGCGATTGATAAAAATTTAACATGCACATACATCAATAGGTGTGTCTATTTTGGAATAAGGCTACCACAATTTAATTTAATTATTAGTAATTATAAGGTGAATGGTAGGGATCTAACCTCCACGGAATATCCTAAATTTCTTTTAGTAATATACACAAATAAAATATTGAGAGTGATCTCCAAAGTATTATGTAGTTTTTCCTTTTAATTAAATTTATTAATTAATAAAGATGTCATATGAACAAGTGTCCAAAGAAATGATTTATGGTTTTTTGGCCTTGGGTATTGATAAGCCATAGTATTGGCCCATGGTATTGTAACAAAGCCTATTTAAGATTAAGAATCTCCATGATGAAGTAAGAGTAAATCTCCATGCTTAAGAATTTTGTTACATGTTTTTTTGAATATATAAATGTTTAAGTTCTATATTAGTTATTTTTATTTTTTATAATAATAATAATAATAATAATAAAGTTCTAATTTAATTTATTTTTATGATATTTTTAATTACACTGAAGATGTTCCCTCTGTGGAGTTGGTTGGGAAAACACTGTTTGTCCCAACCACTCCCATCTCTCCATTTTCATCATACTCCAACCAATTATTTCCAACACGTGGTAGCGATTCATTCAGTTTTTTGTTATGGTACTAGGAACATAGGAGGGTGATCCACGACACATCGATTCAAGTCCTCCATTCTCTGTTACTTGGAACCAGCTTCGCCCTCCATCGTCGCGACTCCCCCAACCTCCTAATTCCCGCCTATAGAAAATTCACCCTCCACCCTTATAAACCCTCAATGAGCACTATTCCATTATCCTTACTCCTAAGCCTTCTAAGAAATATAAATCTCTCAAGAACCTATTGTCTACAGGGATCAAACTCTTGACCTCATCATCAACCGTTATACCATCTTGTGATTTAGTCATCGATTGTACTTCAGTTCAATTTTTGGTTCAGTGAATAGGGTGGTTTTATCCACATTAGAAATCCTATAAGATAAAAACTATCCTTGGTCACATGTTCTAGGAAAAACGAGCACAAATAATAGGAAACCCAAAAAATTTAATCAAATAGGGATTATGAGATTTTTTTTGCTTCTATATTTTAGTTTTTTAGAGTGAATTAAGATTTAAATATATTTTTATTTATTTAGAAGAAAATATATTAATGGATTTGTTATCCTTCAATAAAAGCTTTGCTTATTAGGTCTTTTAGTTCCTATAACAAGGACTTGGACTTGTAGTTTTATCTATGATTTGTTTTTCAATATGAATATCTCTAATAATGACAACCACACAATTTGCTTTGCAGGATAATATGTACTACTAAATCATGATTCAGAGGCATATGGACTTGGAAATGGTGAGGTTAAGGCTAGAGAAAGGCTCTTACTCTAGAAATGTAAAGTTTTTTAGGGATCTACTTCTTGTGTTCAAAAAATGAACTCGTTTATTATCTAGGGAAACCACTGAAGTTTGCTACTACATATGGACTTTGTGATTTTGCCACAAAGGATATGAAAAACATATTTCATATGGAGGCTCTATTCAAACAAGAAGGACCCTCCATGAGAAAGAGAAAGCCAAGGAAGCTTTCAAAATTTTCCTTGTCAGCTAAGACTAATCCTACTCCAATTATCCCTGGTAGAAAGAGAAATGCAAAGACATCTCATGGTGAATATAAGATGGGTGGTGCAAAAGGTGCACAACCAACTTTGGAACAATCGTCTCCTTATGTCATTCAACTTTCAAGTGTATCTAACCAATAAGGTGAAAAAATAAAGGATGATGAAACAAAGGATGACAAGATTAAGGAAAACAAGATTGACTAACAAAAAGTTGTTGAAATTTTTGTAGCTTCATCTATGACCCAGATTCTGGAGAAGTAGTGAGAATACAAAATTGATGCTGCCAAGGTAAGAACAACTACTAACTCATCCGCAGGAAATGCCAAAGAACAGAGAAAATTAGAAAAATTTGTTGTGGAATCAAAGGAAAGAATAAGGGATACACAATATCTTAAGGAACCAATCATGACCTTGCTTAGCAACCATCAAATAAACAAAAGTACAATCAACACTAAAATTCAATTGAAAAAGGGTTCCAACAACAAGAATGACATGGAAAATAATTGTAGTGAACTTCTCGCAACTTTGAAGAGCTCCACCCACATTCTGGAGACAAACAAAATCTCGAGCAACATTTCCAAGCCAATTAAGAGCTTAAACACAATTGAGAAGGAAAGGAGCTCAAGAAACACTCTTTGGAAAATTTGAATCCTCCTCTAAAACAACTATTAACATCTACTACTACCATCAACACCACCCAAGCAGAGCCTCTCCTTAAACGAGGAGTTGGAAGGCCATCAAAGCATGCTAAGCATGCATCTCAACAACAAAAAGCTTAAGAAATGGGACATAAACAACAAACACCTAAACTAAAATTCCCTAAATCTGAGCTATTACTTCTAAGACCAAGAAAAAGATCTAGAAGTTGATCATGATGACCCTTTGGGTTTAAGATGAGGTGGTAGTACTGAACATATTTTAATGACCATCTAGCTAGCAGGATTCTACAAATGCATATAGGATGGCTATCTAGTTGACTCATCTAATGCTTCTGAGGTTTGAATTGTTACCACAATATCAAGATTCAAGTACAACAACATGACCATTATGGCCAGTTCCTGCATCTTACTTATTTGTTTCGAAAGTTAGTCACTATTAGCATCCTTACAAAACGATTTGCTATTGCAAAGCATGCCTCGTGTACATAGTAGGATGTATCACGAGTGATTTGGTGTCCTGATTGTAATGTATATTGGAGCAACATGGTCAATCCATTACTAGGTTTTGAGGCCTATGGAAATGGGAAGGTAGAGTGTGTAGATTCATATTCAATTTTATAGTTGGGAAAGTATGGATCATATCAAATTTTTATTACTCCGTAAGGCGTTTCCCTTTGAAATTAACTCTCCTCTCTGCCTACCTGTCATCTTTATATGCCATAGGATTATATGTTAGACGATTGTAAAGATTTCAGCTGTTAGATTAGAATGGTTACAAAAAATTAGTTGCTGAAACAGTTTGTGCACTAGTCTAATGGTTACAAATACTGTCACCTCATTTCCTATGGATTGCAAGTCTTCCTTGACAAGCCAAAAGGATGTGTACATGATTTCAGAGCTGTGTGATGGGGGAGATCTCTAGCATTTTATTGACGTACATGTCATCGTTCTTGAGAGACTAGAAGCCACAATAATCCAATCTCTTATTCAATCGCTTCAATACTGCCACTCATGGAAAATCATTCACAGAGATGTAAAGCCATCGAGTATTTTTATATCAAACGCTGGAAACAATGCACACCCCTGTACATGGGTTTTTAAACTTGGGAATTTTGATAGGTCAATTTGGAATGGTATGTTGTAGAAATTTTCTTGAAGATTTATTTGTAAATATTGCATAGCCTTGTAGTATATTGATGGTTTATTTATTTTTGCAGGTGGTCAAAATACAATCATTGAATTCGATAGTGTGGGGACATTGCTATATTATGCTCCAGAGATGTTGCGTGGAACTGGATACTCGTACAAGGTTGACATATGGAGCACAGGAGCGGTGTTGTACCATATGCTCTTCAGGAGGACACCCTTTTTTGCAGTGAGCGATGCCGTGGTCATGTATGAGCAAATACAAAAGGCAGACCCAAAGCTGAGTTACCCCTTCTTGCCCTCCATATCGGATTCCGTGAAGGAACTCGTTCTTGGAATGCAGCAGAAGAACCGCAGACACCGATTTTCTTGCGATCAAATCTTGAGTGAGTTCTTATTTTCTTTGAGCTTTCTTGATATCCAAACTCTTTTTAGATAAGGCGAGGTACTAAATTATTGTTTAAACGTGGTGATTGGAATGATGTAGATCATCCCTGGATCTTGGATAATGTAAAATTGGACGTGGGTTCCGGCTCCACCATTAACACAGAGATTGTGTCTACCGGCAGGAAAGACGCTGCCTACCAATGAATAAATCGTTGGCATGGTGAATACAGATGATGAAGAATGACCAGGCTATAGTTTGTAAGAATGTAATTGAATCTTGCTTATATCACTGCATATTGAGGTTTAACTATGAGTCAATTGTAGTCAATAGTTAGCCCATGATCTGCTTTGCTATACAATGTGCAAAGTGCACGCCATTGAAAGGATTTTTATTATGTACATTTGAGTAAATCATTGAATTATCTTTAAACATTTTATGTTTAGGAATTGTTTTGAATTTAATCAAATAGAACATCGAATGCTATTGAAGCAAATGGGTGATGATTTAATCCGATATAATGTTTGAGAAATGGCTATTATTCTTCCGGTCTTCTATAAAGTGAAGCCCTCAGAGGTTAGGTGGACGGGCAAAGATCAAGATGGACCATACGCTAAAGCAGTTCCACGATGATTGCCCAGGTTCAATTTTGAGGTTTAGATCATTCTATATTTGCACATGTCCTCAGCCATAGAAAGAAAATTGTCCCAGCATGCTAACCTTCTAAGCTGTTTTGCTTGCATGCCTTTTTCCAGCCATATCCACTACCAGGATTTGAAAATCTTGTAGATGGGTTTTTAAAGGCATGCCATGGTTTGCCTCTATCATTGAAAGTTTTTGGGGCGCTTGTTTGTGGACAGGACAAACTTTACTGGGAAGAGCAACTGAATGGACTTCACCAAACATTACCTACAGAGATAGAAAGGAGCCTTAAAATTAGTTACGACTCTCTCAATCATGAGGAGCGGCAAATATTTTTAGATATCGCCTCTTTTTCGATAGGAAAAGATAAGGATACATGGGTAAGAATATGGAGGGGTTTAGGATGGAAGGGTTTGGTAGGGTTTCAAAATCTGCTCAACAAGTGTCTTGTCGAGTTGGACGATGAAAATAGAGTAAGAATGCATGATCACCTCATAGATTTGGGAAGAGCTATTGTAGATTGTCCAGAATTATTGCTGCATTAGCTTTGGCGACCGATAAAGAATCTTCATCTTCATGAGTTGTTGCAACAATCATCCTTTGTAAGTGTTTGAGCCATCCTAATTGTTGAATGTCTAAAGAAATTTCGGTATTTTTTATTCAAAACAGTTTGCCACACATCATGTTAATAATAGTTTATTGTTTTCAAACTAGAAACAGGTGATAACAGAAGTGCATGGATTTGTGATGGCTCCTTGGTACACCTTTATTAGGGAGGATGAAGATCAGGAAGTGTTCCATTCAGAATTAGAATTGCCCTTGAATACAAGTTCCAGTCAAGAGGTCTGCAGAATCAGGAAATTGCAACTTCTTGAAGCTGAAGGCAATTTTGAAAGCATCTTGACTTCGGTGCAGTCACCAAAACTCATATGGCTCCATTGGAATGTGTCGATCTACTCATCACTGCCTTTTTTGATTCCATTGCGCGATTTAAGAGTTTTAGAAGTGTTCGGTTGGGAATTGAAAAGATTGTGGCAATCTCGATCTGAGGTACGTACATATAGATACATCAATTTGCAGAGCGAGAATCCTCCTATCTTTTGAATTTCTTATATAATCTAAATGTACTTAACATTGCAGGCACCTATCCACTTGCAGGAATTAAATATTGAAGCTCCACTTTTCGAGTTTCCAGAGTCATTAGGTCACTGAAGCACCTAGAAAAGATTGTACTGAATTATCCCTAATTGTTGACATATGCAGATGTAGCAATGCTACCAGAAGAATTTTGTTACCTGAGCTCCTTGAGATATCTAACCCTCATAGGGTGCCCGAAATTGCAACTTCTTCCAATTTTATTTGGGAATCTAAAAAAGCTTGAATACTTCCATCTGTCCAAGTGCAGCAGTTTGGAAATGCTTCCAGATTCTTTTGGTAATCTGACAAATCTTCAACACATCAATCTGATAGACTGTGGAAGTTTGAAAATGCTCCCAAATTCCTTCGGGAATCTGGTAAATCTCCAACACGCCAATCTTTCTATGTGTAGCAATTTGGAGATGATTCCAAATTCTTTTGGGAATCTAACAACTCTCAAACATATCAATCTCACAATGTGTGGAAGTTTGAAGATGCTTCCAGATTCATTTAAAAATATGAGAAATCTCCAAACCATGAATTTGAGATTGTGCAAAAGTTTGAATATGCTTCCAAGTTCCTTCAGAAATTTAAAAAATCTTCAATACATCAATCTTTCTAGGTGTAAAAGTCTGGAAATGCTTCCAAGCTTTCAGGGAAATCTATTGCAACTTAGACATCTACATTTGAGTGATTGTTTGAATTTGACTCTTTCTACACTTGGAGATATCACTACTCTTGGAGATATCACTACTCTTGAATGTTTAGATCTGTCAGGTTGCCTCCAAATGGAGTTATTGCCTTCCCAGGTTGGAAGTCAACCGTCTTTGAAAAAGTTAAATTTGTTTCGTACAAACATCAAAGATTTATCACTGCTAAGATAAGGTAAATACACCCTCTAATCTGGTTGCCTGAATCTCCCTCGTGTAGAATGGTTTCCACTAGGTGTACTGTATTAGTGTTGGAAACTGATGTTTATTGTCCCCACAGAGGCTAGAGTAGGGCTAGAGTACGACCTTGAAGGAAACTCATAGCCATTACTCCACCCACACAAATTATAGTTCCCAGAATTTTGGCTCTACTGCAAATACACATAACGTCTACTTTCTCCATCTTACACATTTGACACTCACATTAGATTCTGGTCATAATAAATCTAAATGATATAATCAACTCCAAATGAAAGCATGAAATAGGTGAACAATTATAAGCTCAAAATAATTTGTTGACCATTAGTAACCTAAATCAAAATAAATTGTTTAGAGTTTCATTTCATTAACCTAAATGAAAGAATCTCCTCCAAATTTCAACTATGTGAACAATAATCTCCTTCCAGTTTAAACACTTATAAGATAAACAATAGAAAATCTTTTACCTTTTTAATAACTTCAACTACATGTTACTTCAATCATTAACATTCACTACCAAAATACAAACGATTTATATTTCATTAAACAGACATTCAAATGATTAACCACACATTCAAAGTGAGTGTTGAGTTCCTGATTAACCACACATTCATGTAAACAATTCATATTTTATTAACCACACATTCAAAGCACATTCATGCAACCACACATTCAAATGATTAAAAACACATTCAAAGTGAGTGTTGAGTTCCTGATTAACCACACATTCATGCAAACGATTCATATCTGATTAACCACACATTCAAAGCACATTCATGCAAACTATTCATATCTAATTAACCACACATTCAAAGAACATTCATGCTAATTAACCACACATTCAAAGCACATACATGCAAATGATTCATCACTCAATGCAGAGTTAAGGTTTATAGCCACTCACTTCTGGATCAAAAGCATGATGAATTAATAAACTCTTAGCTGTTGGATGTAAAAAATAGGATTGAAGTCTATTCTACATGTTAATGGGTATTGCTATCAATCCAATACATAGATGAAGTTTATAAACAACACTAATGGATCAAAAGTAGTTACACATGCGAAGGGGAATCAAGTGCCATATATTTCAACTCAAAATCTCTTATCAACAAACTTTGTATTTCAGAGCTTTTCAACTGCAACTAGGAAAAGCTACTGTAGTAGAAAATATTTCCCCTCTTTATATTTGGTGACTCACTACAACATAAAGAGCAAACTCCATTAGTGTTGCAGGGCCTCAAATATGAGGAAAAGAGTCAGACAAATGAGCAAATGATTTGGACAATAGATCTGCGAATCCCATGCTTTCATCCATAATGATTTAATTTCTGCATCACTGAATTTGTAATGAAAGAAACTCAAATCTGTATCAACATTTTGGAGATAAGCCCATTTGATCTGCAAGTCATTCATTGTGCTCTCAAACGATTTGCAGTCGTGAGAGAAGAGGAAGAGGAAACAACAGAGTGGTTAAAGGATTTAGGGGATCCTAACAGTAATCTGATGGATTGGGCGAGGGAAGAGGCAATGGATGCCTTCACCTGCCCTCTTTTGGGGATGTTCCTTATCGATTGAGTAGCAGTAGTTGTAGGCATCTTGGTATTTATGTTTTGGACTGAATTCAATGGATTAAGCGGTTAAGGAAGATAACAGGTAGTGAATACTTGAAATATTGAATGAATGGAGTGCAGAAACAAGGGAGAGAGGGTTTAGAGAAATGAGATGATAACGAGTATTTAAGCCTTTTTTAGACTTTTCCCTACTCTGCTAACTAGCACACCCTTCACATGCTAGGTTGCATTACAAATAAGTTAGAGTGTAGAGGATAAATTGAGGAAGTAGTCTGCAAGCCCTTGGTGACTGTTTTTAACTCTGATTATTCCGTTCATGAAATAAACTAGCATAGATTTATATTTATTAACACTGGGAATATTATTCAATGACATTGAATATTGACCTCATTTTATTTAATAATTATGGACATCTTTCCCAGGCTTGCTATAGAGTAGCTACCTTTTTTGTGTACAATGTTAAATAAAATGCATATTACTTTGCAAAAACACTCAAATTGCATGAATTTTAATTCACAAAAGACCAAAACCTCTGCTATTTTAGTAGTAAGTTCAATCCAAGTAAAACCCATATTTATTACCAAACCAACATGGGCTATAATTAGCACAAACTCATCTGAGGGTTTAGTGAATCTAAAGTTGATGTCACACTTGGGTTTGAATGGGCTTGTAATAATGTCTATATATTCAATGCACCTTTATGTACAATCTAGATTCCATACATCATTACATAGGCACATTCCAATCAAAAATTTCATATCTCATTTCCCCTCCAATCTTTAGACTGCGCCTTGTTTCTCTCCCTTGTAACTTCATTTCCATTCATCCCAATTTCATTTTAACACAACTCACATGCAAAATATTACAAATAAATTTCCACACTTAATTTACATATTACAAATCCTAACAAAATATACATTTTGTAGGTTCATTACTGCTTCTTCGGGTCTTTGATGCCTCCAACAAATTTCGATGCAACTTCAAATATGGAATGACAACCACAATATTCTTCAGAATATTATATTTCTTCTCTAAACTCTTCTGTTACAATTTACTACTTGTATTTTCCAACTGGAACTTGAAAAAGGATGTTTCAAGACGAAATACCATTTTGATAGTTTATGTCTTTACAACCAATTCATTATCAATGGGTTTTAACATATTAAAAAAAAAAATTCAATTTATTTTAATGAACATAATACATGTTTTAAATATATCTTGATATTAATTAAAATTTTCATTTAAATAATGATTTCTTAAATAACCTTATCCAAATCGATATGGATACCCAATGGTTGTTCACCTAGATTCATTTGTTTACCTTCACCTTCAACTAGGCAATCTTTATCCAAATACAAAGGTGTTTAAACAACTTCAATGGTTGTTTATGACTATTTTTATTCCATTTTATAGCCACTTTAGCCCTTGAATATGGTTTTAAGCATGTCTTCCTCAATTGAAACTCATTATCATCGACTTGTTCACCTGGATTCATTTGTTTACCTTCACCTTCAACTAGGAAATCTTTATCGAGATACAAAGGTGTTTAAACAACTTCAATGGCTATTTATGACTATTCAATTCCATTTTGTAGCCACTTTAACCCCCGAATAGGGTTTTAGGCATGGCTTTCTCAATTGAAACTCATTATCATCGACCCTTGCTTTCAAAAATGCCCATTCACATTTCAATATTCCTCCACATTGCATGCCTTACAACGTTTCCTTTGCAACATTAGGTGCAAATGCTAGTTCTAAAATATACTTAAACTTAAAGGATAAGAGGTATCACCAAGAGCCGACTTACCATGATCATAGGGAAGTAATAAATTGACATTACCAATACTGCATATTAAAACAAGGTAATGGCTTGAGATTATTTTAATCAAGAGATAAGGGGTCTCATCACGAGCCAACTTGTTCAGTTGAATTACAACCAGTGTTGGTTAAAAAATGATTTTTTTAAGAAAATAAATTGTTTAGACAAGAAAGAAAAAGAAGTAAGTATAGGAATCTGAATTTATCTCTAAAAATTACACTCTTATCTGGATGGGATATTGAATCATTGCTGCTTAAAATGTAGCCCTGTCGAGGCTATGGACGCTTGCTAGGAGTAGAGGCTCTACCTGTGACAAATGAGTACATCTAAAAGCTAATTTGCGAGAGCCCCCTGCTTTATCTTTAATACCAAGTAAAAATAATGTAGACAAAGGAATTTTCATTTTGAAAAGTATAATAAGATGGATGATAATTAAGTGGATTTTTTTTTTCGTATTGAGATAAATGTTACTTATCTTACACTTCATGTATTTCCTATTTTCTTAACTATCTTTAAATTGGAAGTTTTAGAAATTTCAAAACATTATCAGAGATAACTGGTTCTTCTAGCGAATAACCAATTGTTGTGCTACTTAACAACCACCAAACAACCACCACCCCCCCCCCCCCCCCCCCCCCCCCCCCCCATTTATTTGTCTAATGGTTAATATGTTAATTTATAAATGGGGACCCTTTATAAAAATCCCTCCAAGAAAAATTTAGTACTTAGGCGCTTTCTTTTGAACTTTTAGAAATAAATCAAGATATCGAGTCAAAACCCTCTAAGACTAGCAATTCTCGCCTTTTTCGCATACCGCTGGACCAAGTGCGTTGAAGAGTTAATTAACAAACAAAATCTGTGACTTGCGATAGAGTGAATCATTGCATTTAACTTAGACATCATTAGACTTTTCTTTCAAATCTAAGACGTAAGGCATTTACTATAAATGAAGTGCTTATCGCAATCGCATATCAGTATTCGCAAAGGACACAACTCACAAGCATGTCGTAACATGTGAGATGCGATATTGCGATAGAACGAGTCAACCTTATCGCATCGCGTCAATTTACTTAACAATAGAATCTTATGAACTGTGCGAGGTTGCGAAGTGTGATAAAACCCAGACCCGATAGAAGCAAATGTTATAAATTGTAAGTTAAGTTCGGCACGTAGTGAAAAGCCACTTTATGAAATAATTACTCATTTGGGAAATATATGCTCTAAACGATAAATAATATGCCACTTATCTCGCATCGTGCAGAATGTTAAAAAACTCTAGAAAGCGCACAACCACAATTTGATAGTGCGATTTACGATATTGTGATAATCTTATCATAATCACAAAATTAACATTCTCACAATTCGAACTCGCCACCGTAAAGTTTTTCCTTCCCATTTGTGACGCAGTAGTTTAATGAGTAATAAAGGCAATGATAAGAAGCCTTAGTGGCTATTTAATGAGTTTAATGGCATTTATGTTAAAGAGCAGCTCGACGTGATATGATATCTTTTCATTTGCGTTTTGAATAAAAGCTCCTATCTTGTCACCTTTTTGAGGTTAACTGTATCATTTATTCTCACTGTCATTCTGTCTTGTGTTTATCCGATAACTTCCGTTTTGCTCCATTTCAGGAAAACTACGCAGAGAACATCGTTAGAAACAATGGTGAAGAAGGGAAAGGGAACTGCATTCGAGAAATAAAAAATGGTGCCGCTTTTCTCTGATACCACATGCAACAAGGACGGAGGAACTTTGACATGGGAGGCCATGTACAACTTGCTAAAATAAGAGGAGCCCAAGCCACTAGTAAGAAAGGCCATGACAGATGCTCAGGAGTCATCTGATGCCTCCTATTTTGAAACAACAAGTTCATTCCTACACCGAATAGCTGCGAGACAAAAAATAATACCATACACAGATATGGTCAAATGGGTAATTGACGAGGTAGACGTCACATACAGAACCTTCAAGAATCACAGGCAAGAGGTCATGGGGTCTTTCTTAGCAGACAACCTATGACTAATGTACCAGTTACCGAAGCCGCAAAAGCTCTATAAAAAACAGTTCCTTGAGCAATTTGCTAAAGAAAATGAGGACCCATCAGACGTCACGTAGACCTGGAAATCAAGTGAAGGCAAGCTCAAAAGGGATTAAACTAGTATGTACTCAACAATATCCATTTCTCCCCCTCGTAGTTTCGCAACATCAACGATATGTAGGTTATTCGGTAGACCTGATAGCACCAAATTTTTCATGGAATGGCTCTCGTTAATAGATGCAACAACGAATGCAACAATTATGAATTGGGCTCAAATTTTATCAGATAATTTGGCAAAGGCCATTATAGAATATAGAAGGGAAAAAAGTTCTTCTTTAAGGATTTCCCTCCTTTCTTCATAAGTGCTTTTGTTATGGATGCAATTTGTTTTTGTTCTGAATTTCCCAATATGGGATGGAAGTGGACTGTACAAAACCTGCTTCCCACCCATATATACCATAAAATTTTGTGGCAATCTCAATTCCACCCCCATTTTTATAAAATCTGTCAAGGAGTTATGCTACCCATTCATAAAGAAGTGTATGACAGAGCTGCCCCTAGGTTTTCTAAAGAGGCCAAAGTAGATATCTTACCAGTAGCCAGATGGTTTGGGGAAGAAGCATTCACCTACATTAGAGTTTTTGGGAGCATTGATTCACTACATGTCCTCCCATATTATGTCCCCGACAAACTAAGGCCAAAGAAATAGCCTACCAAACAACAAGGGGAAGGCGGATTAAGCAGAGGACTGAAAGAGAAAAAGAAGGTCATTTGGCCTATATTCCCATTACAATGTGGTGCTTTTGCACTACACGATTATGGACATGCATTAAAAGAATCAGAGATTATTAAGTCTCTGAAATTAGCTACAGTTCCGAGAAGGTAGTACGACCCAAATGACACTTTTAAGGAATTTACTACTATGGTAAAAGTAAAATAGTTCACCCATGAAGAGGATGCCTTTGATGACCTCTTCCTACATGCAAAAACATTTTCACAAGTTTTGCATATGGCATCACTACTTTTGACCCCGGAATATGTTAAGGATTTTCATGGGTACATGAAAAATAGATTATTAAAGGTCCCATTGGACCTACTGCAGTTTAAATCAATAAGGGATCCAACTCCCAGCGTAAGCTTGGAGGGTAGATCCAAAGAAAACTCTGAAGAAGAAACCCAAGAGAGATTTACGCATGAGTCAGAGCACTCAGAGCAGCAGTCTCAAAATGGGGGAGGAAACACAGATAAAGAGTCTGAAAAAGACACAACTAGAACTACAGAGGAGACATCCGAGCAAGCCTTATCAAAGAAACAAGAAGAGGTTGCCTCTACTTCAACTCAGTTAGGTAAAACTCCAATTATTGACCTCGAACAAGAATGGGAACAGTTCAACAAAAAACTCCACACAGATACAAACCTTGAGCAAACATCTAGAATGCAAACTCCCAAGCAAACCCAACATAAGTCAAATCCAAAAACAACAAGGGAAGGAGCTACAAGCACTCAGGACGTTAATATCATTCCTGCTACTCCTACTTCATAAATTGTTTTAAGAATTGAGTAAATACCTTCGCTAAATGTATTCTATAGTCCTACCCACAAAGATATAGGCAAAAGACAAAAGAAGAAAAAGAAAACTGGATGTTGTGGCTGTTGCGACTCCAGAAAATGAACCAATGGATATTGTATGGAAGGACTCGTCCATTGACCCATCTAAGAATCTCACATAGTTATCACAATTCATAGGAGCCTATGCCACGACAACTATTGACAAGGTGACAGAGGTCCAAATGTTGCTTAAGGAAAAGGAATAGAGAATTCTGCTACTAGAACAACAATTAGCCCAAGAAAAATCTAATCAGCAAGCAAAATTACAAGTAGCCCAACTCCAAAAGGAATTCGAACAGATGAAAATACAACATCAAGACAACTTAGCAAAAAAGGATTTGCAGATGCAAGACATGATAGATAAACTTAAAGACAATCTGCAAATCGATAAATTCATCAAAGAAGCACTCAACCTCAATTCCTTACTAATGCAGCAAAATGAACCATTTTTCCAGGAATCTTGCAGATAAATCCTTATTGCAAGACCAATGATAAATTAACAAACCAAGTTATTGATATGAGGTTTGAGTATGACGAAATACACAAAAGGGTTTCTGAATTTATCACTTGGCAAAAATATGAGGATGGGAGAAAGGTTAACCTACCTAAGATGGAAGAGTCTCATAAAGATATTTTGTTCATGGATTGGGATTCTCGGTTGAAACAGGTCGGAAAGGGAAACACTGATAACAGTGACAACAACAAACAACATAATAGAAGCCATTAATGAAAATCTCCATGGAGCCAATCTTGTCAAGGAGTGTGTACTAAGGTTTCTCCCGAATGCCAAACAACTAGAGCAGCAGTGGAAACAGGCAGCGCAAGAAAAGGAGGAGGCAATCAAACAATTAAACAGGTTCAATTGGGAAGCATACTGGCAGTTTCTAGTAAAAGCACACATTGAGTGGATGACTCTAAGATGTTCAACAACCTCTACACAAAAGATGGTGCCAACACTGACAAATGCCATATTTGTTGGGTAGTTGAAATCTGTGTTCGACCAACCGCCTCAGCTCAAGCCCATGACTGATATTTGCAACCTTAGAGATCAAATTCAAAGGAGTTATTCATTAATTTATTTTTCTTTTAGTTTTGCATATTGTGAGGAAGGTTATTTGAAACCTCCTCAACTATTTTTGTAATACTCTATTTTAAGAAATATAGTTTAGTATTTAAACCCCTCTCATGCATTTAGAAAGGGGTTGAGAAATTTTATCAAAAACACTTTTCAAAGCATTGCACTTCTGTACTTTTGAGGAGGTTTTGATGAAATGAATGGAACAAGATCTATTTTCTTTTAAATATCTAGCATGCTCTACTAAAATGCACTTTTGTACTCTTAGAATGTGTTGGATTGATTGAAATTGGGTCAATATTGCTGAAGCACATGAGCAAGACTTATGATATATCGTACTTTTATCTTACGATCATGTTTTATTTATGTATTAAGCAATACTTGTTCTTTCAATTGTTTTATGTGTGAAAATCTTAATTATAGTTTTAGCATTATCGCACTTCTGTATGATGTTAGCTCTGATTCTGTTTTGAATACATGAACGATTTTATATGCGATATATTTTTGTCAATCGTTTTGTCTAACTATTTATCCAAAACAATTATTGTTAAACGATTTAATTTCTTATTGCAGTTAAATGATCTTTATTACCAATTGTTGTAAGACATCATTGTAGATCGCATATCGTATTTGATTCTTGGGTATACTTATATTTAAATAATGTTAAATTAGGATATATACATGTGTGTAGAAGTTATATTAGATTACACTTAGCTTAATCATTTCCCGTTACATCATATATCATCCCACCATCACTATCAAATCTTTTCTGGGAAACTGGTCCCATTATCCCCAGTCAGAGTCACTATACCAAATGAAAAATGAGTTACTTTCAAGGTTCGGACTGGGTGGTTTTCCCCCATGTTGTCGCAATGACTTTTGAGGCTTCAACTGGTATTAATACCCATTGTTTCTACACACCAAGAAAACTTCTTGGACCCGATAATTTTTTTTAATGAATCTATAACATTCTTCAAAGTGTCCACCTTCACTAGCAACACCTTCTTGTCTTCAACCACGTTTCTCACAAAGTGATATTAAACATCATTATGATTTTTATTAGAATGATAAGCTAGGTTATTTACTAAAAAAATCACACTTTAACTATTAAAATCTAACCTCACTACTTATTGTACAAACCCAATACCTAAACACAATCTCTGTAACCATAAAAATTCCTTACTTGTATAATTGGTTGTCATTTATTCAGCCTTTGTAAATTAGAATGAAACTACAAATTGTCTCTTGCACTTTGAATCGTTCTATCCTCCAAATAGGTTAAACACATAACCACTTGTAGATATTCTATGATCCATATCTCCATCCTAGTCTACATCAACAAAGCCATGTATGTCCAACACTCTATTTACTCCAAGTCTTCCTTGGCAGAAAATTCCATAATATGTAGTTAGAGGCAAATAATTGAAAACCCTCCTTATAGCTCTTTAATTCCCCTTCCTTGGTTTCAACATATGCCTATTCAAAACTCCATTGCATGTGTAATATATGATCTAGTATAGACCATTATAGACATTAAACTACCAACATAGGGAACACAGGACATGTCCTCTTTTTCTTCCTATGTCTTGGGACATTGCTATGTTGACAACTTTACACATATATCAATAAGGACATTGACTAGTTTATATTTCTACATATTAAACCTCCACAATACTATCTCAACATGTTTCCTTGGATTCAACTAGAGTTTCCTATTTTCTAAGTCTCTTTTAATTTCCATGCCCAAATAAAATTTGTGGTACCACAGTCTTTCAAGTCAAAAAATAGAGGACAAATGAGTTTTTAAATACTTGATGATTTCCTCATATTTTCCAAGTAACAACATATCTTCCACATATGATCCATAAACTATCATGTATATTCCACTAGAATCTAGTTCATCACAACAAAATTGATAAATTATTGAAACCTTTACTGTTAATTTTTTCTTTAGATTTAATATTCTTTAGTTAGTTGATTTTCTTCTTAATTAAATGAAATATTTGAGAAGTAAAAAATAGAAAGAAAAACACACCAGCTACAATAAACATGAAATTTTCTTTGGGAAACTCTTATGGGATAAAAAAATAGCTAGAAAGTGAGGATGCTTTACTCTCTTTTCTTTGGTATGGAAAATGTGCAAATACGAAAAGAGGTACTCGTTATGGAGTTACCTGAGATCTGTGGCCTATATGGATGCTACAAAATCTTAACCCCTCTATTTTTCTCTCTATATTCTCACCCCCAATAACTCTATTCAACTATAGAACATAATACGATAACATATAATTGAATCCCTACTCCTCCTAGTGGGATGGTATTTAACATACCCCAATAATTAACGAGGGGTAATATTTGACTCCCTCAACCCTTAACATGAGTTATGGGTTTGAAAATTCTAAAGTATTATTAAAAGTATGCACATGGCTAGCTCTGTATGCATGACTAATGGGGGCTAATGTGGCATTTGCTCATATCATGGTAGTCAACATGATATGTCAACTTTTGGGAGACATAACTTTTGCATACAAACTTTGCTTGAAGTGATTCTTGCACCTTTGGAAATGTTTCTGAGTGTAGAATAATAATGGGGATTCTAGCACAAGTGAGAGCTTGTGGACCCAAAAAACTTCATTTAATGCTACAAAATGCACCCAAAAGGTTTTAAACCCCAATTCTTCAAATCAGGACCCATTAGTGAAAATGACCCTGCAAGTTGATTCCTCCATTTTTTCCAATATAAAAGCATTGGGACAAATGAAAAATGATATGATGATCCAATCTAGGCCAACATACAAGATCATATACATAAAATGATCACCAAATAATTTAAAATACACACAGTGACCAACATTGCTCCTTTTGAAACCAAGTCCCAATATATAAGTATCAAATTTTTTATGCCACGTCCTAGGAGATTTCCTTAATCCATACAAGGACTTTTTCAACTTGCATACTAGCTCTTTCTTTCCTTTCACTACAAAACCTTTTAGATATTTCATATAGATTTCTTCTTTGATATCTCCATTTAGGAATGTTTCTTTTACATCCATCTACTATACTTTAAGATCAAAAGAAATAACAACAAACAAAAAATCCAATAGAGTTAATTTAGCAATAGGAGACAAAATTTTCACCAAAATTACTTCCCTCTATCTAAGAATATCTCCTTGCTACTAACTGAGCTTTGGAGTTCCCCACTTTATCTTTTACATTCATCTTCTTTTTAAACACCCATTTTTTACCAATGGGCTTTCTTCTACTTAGCAACTCAACTATATCCCAAGCATCATTCTTATTCAAGGCTACCATACTTCAACCATAGCCTTCTTCTAGAGCTCACCATCCCATGAATCCATTACCTCCCTAACAATTATGGGATCATCATCAATAATAGATAAATAAAAACTAGAATAAAAATTAGGTGGAGTATACCTTTCTAGTTGTTTTTTTCCCTGAACCAATATCCTTAATGTTTGAGTGTGAAGTTCTTCTTCTTTTGATTCATGTTCTTTTGATAAGTCAAATTCAACATCCTTCAATTCAAACTCTATTTTTATATAGTTATTTTTCCCTTGGTAGATTCATGTTTGGAAACATTTCTAACCTCTCTAAAGAAAACATCTCGGTAATAAATAACCTTCTTAGTTTCTTAGTTCAAGAGTTTATATCCTTTTATACCATCTATCTAACCAATAAAGACACATTTTTTAGCTTTATTACCCAACTATGTTTTATCTTCTTTTGAACATGTACATAAGCATCACAACCAAACACTTTAATATATTTAAGAGAGGAATTTTTTTACCAATTTGAGCCTTGTGCGGAGTCTTATCAACCAACGAAGATGAGGGTAATCGATTTACTAGGTAACATGCACTATCCGCTACCTCTTCCCAAAATTCATATCCTAAACCAACACCATTGAGCATGCTTCTTACTTTTTCCATCAACATCTTATTCACCCTTTCTACAACCTCATTATGTTAAGGTATGTATGGAGTAGTCTTTCGCCTTGCCATAGCACACTTCTTATAGAATTCCTCAAATTTTCTTGTAGAACTCTCCACCATTATATGTCAACATCTTTATTTTTTTATTTTTTTCCACAAGAGCCTTAAACTCTTTAAATTTACCAAAGACTTGATATTTCTTTCGAATGAAATAAATCCATGCACTCTTTGAGAAACCATCAATGAATGAAACATAGTTTACTTGATGGAAGAAGCACAGGTCCAACATGTCATTGTGTACTAACTCTAGGTTTCCCTGTGCTCTTGAAAGGCTAGATGGGATTCTTACCTTATCTTTTTTACCATATGTGCAATGTTCACAAATATCTAAATCTAATGTGCAATTAAATATACCTTCAACCATACTTGTAGTGTGTAATGCTCAAAGGCCTTTCTCTCCAATATGTCCCAATCTTTGGTGCCATAGCATTGTGTTTTATCTAGAGACGACAATAGTTCTTTCTTCGTCATTTCCACCCTTCAAGAGAATGAATTTGTTACACTCATAAGTGATAGTGCTTCCCAACAACTTGTAGAGAGTTATAGTCCAAACTCCCTTTAACAACACCATCACTCAAATTGTTTTTTAGGTTTCCCTTTCAAACATAATATGTACACCTCCATCACTCATTTGATTACAAAGATCAAGTTTCTAAATAGCTATGTAATGTGAAAAACCATTGGGAGCATTCTAATCCTTCCATCCTTGAGCAACAACTTGACTCACCTCATCTTAAGATTATGGTTGTCAAGTCATCTCTTGGGAAAACATCAACTCTATCATAGTCATAAAACCACTCCTTATGGTGAGTCATATTAAAAGAAGCACATGAGTTTATTAACCATGCATCATGATCTGCATTTGTGCTTGAATAAGCCAAGTACACATCCCTCCTTCCTACAAGGAAGCCTTCTATTTTATAGAAGGAACATCATTAGATCCATTCATTTTATTAACACTTTTTTATCTACATTCCTTCTTTTATTAACGCAATTTACCACATTTCCAACATTTCCTTAAGGATTTTCCTAGAGATTTAAATCTCCTACTAAAGGAATTACTTTCATTTTTATCTAAGGAATATGCTCTTAAAGACAAGGCATTTGTGATATAACTATCCATGGTTTTCCATTTCACTTCTTTGGAAAACAAGGATGAGACCATATCATCAAACTTTAAAGCGGTTGCATTCCTACGAATAGCTACAACCATACTATCCCATGAATTTGCAAAAGAATGTAGTAAACTAAAGCACTTACCTTATTTGAAATCATAATATCAATGGATAGCAATTGACTTACCACTACATTGAAGGAATTTAGATGCTCTATCATTGAGTCTTCATCATACATAGGAGGTACAACTTCTTTTGAAGGAAAATTTTATTTACTAGGGACTTAAACTGATACAAAACCCCTAACTTATCCCATAATGTCTATGTTGTAGTTTCTCCTCAAATATTCAGTAACACTAAATTTGAAAGACAACTATATTTTGCTATTTTCCTTCCTATCGAATTTCATCTAGTCTTCAATCGACATATCCATGGGTGTAGTGTTGGGTTCTAGAATGACCCACTGTTCTTTATCTACCAAAAGGTCCTCCATCTCAAGCTTCCATAACTTAAAGCTTTGTCGTTTAAACTTTTCATTCTAGTTTTAGAACTGCTTGCCATTCTCTTTCACCGTGGAGATCTCATTGAAGGCATGTTTATCACAAACCTAAGATATATGTTCCCCTAGTAGAAAAGGCATCCCCTTGAACCTAATAATTTTTTAGATACCAAATGTAAGTTTCAAACCTTTATTGTAAGAAATCATTACAAGAAAAACACCTTATGATGGAGGTTTTTATGGACCCCCCTACAAAAATTATCCACTTTGTTTGTACTAGAGGTTGCTAGTGGAGGTGGATGAATAGAGGCTTTTGTAGACATTTTTTTTTTTTTTTTTTTTTTTTTTTTTTTTTTTCGGCGTGCCCTAATGGTGTGCATACCCTAGTTCTCTTGAGACACAAACACACCAATGCTTATAAAATACGACATGCCAATGACTTTTATTGACTTTTATTATTATTATTATTATTATTATTTTTAAAGAAGCGGTTATAGTTTTACAATAAAATATTATGGTTTGAAGGCCAAAAACTTGTACATCTTGGACCAAAGTTTCTTCCATCAATGTCCAAAAACTCCAAAAAAGACTGATACATTTAACACCCTATTTGTATTTCTACTATTTTGAAATGAATTTCTTCATACAACCTCCAAAAAACTCCTAAAATGGATATATATTTTCATAATGTGATAAAACTAACTAAGAGATAATTATCATTCTACCTTCTCCCCAGAAACAATAGCAACCTGATTTTCATTTGATTTTGGCTCAAGCTAAGAAGGAGGGGAGGCCTAGCCTGCTATAATTTCAACACCAATTCGTTTCTGCGGATCTGTGGTCGCCTGTCGCTAGCTTAGGATTTCCTCGGAATCGTCGATGAGTACCTAAAATGCATATTCATCCATCACGGGGAACGAATTATCCATATAGAATTTCAATATTTTTGTTGCCAATAGCAACCTATCCAATTTGACTTCCATTATGTCTAGTTTATGGTTCAGGAGCTCGAAGTGAGCCCACGACTCGGTAGTATCATTTTCGCATGCTTCAAAATTAAGGAAATAACAAACTCGATAGTCCCTGTCATTTGCACTAAATATAGACTATTGCCTTACTCTCCTACACTAAGGTCTCGTTCCATTGAAAGTTCCCAATGCTAGGCCTTCACTTTGTCATGGCAGATTATGCAACTAATAAACAATTATGAAATAGCAGGTTTGCTCCATCTCTCTTTATAATCCAGTAGGCTGACTCTCTATGATTCAACACTCCTTTCTATGCCATTAATGTCACATCGAACCACAAACACTAATTGGATTGGGAAATCCATTTCCATTATGGAAACACTACTATCTCGATCGAATTCCATTGAAGGCAAAGATCTTAAGAATGTATTATGCACCTTGGATAAGGAAACACTTCCTCTGCACATTCTATCAAATTTATTAACCTCTAATGCCACCCTCCATCTATCCACTGGCTGACGATGCATGACTAGTGCAATCCAAGTGGCTGCACGATCTCAACCTTCAATGTAAGGAAACAACCACCAAAACATGATGAGAATCATAGTAATTAACAAAATTTCGAGATAGGATTTGACAGGGAAGAGAGATAAGTCCCGTCACATTTTTTTGGAATTAAATTCGATTAATAACTTCATTATATGAAAATGATTTATACCCCTCATGGAAGTGGTTTGGAAAATGACTCTCTGTCGCCCATTTTAAAAATTACATGTTCCAAAGTGGCAGCCTTATTGGCTAAAGAGTTTTCCATTGTATTAAGGTGTCTCTCGACATGAAATAAATTAATTGATTCAAATTTTGCCAAAATGGAGACTTATTCAATGTAGAATATGTTAGAAAATTATATATTAGAGAGCAATGGAATGGAACACATACAATATTTAGAAATATAAACAAAGAAACACATAAAACAAGAGAGACATAGATATACGTGGTTCACCCAATTTGGGCTATGTCCATGGGGAAACAACCAATCCTTCCTTTTATAATATCAACAAAATGAAGAGATACAATCTACATCATATCCACTGTAATTCCCTCTTCGCTCTCACATAATATCCTTTCTCTTTCTCACTCAGAATGCACATACATATCCAACTGTAATACAATTCCTTCATATATAGCGAGGGGTTTCCTTTTAGGGAAAAAACCCTAAATTAAACATAACTTCTACCGTCAGATCATTCGCCTAATGAACGACTTAGATTGACTACGAAATTACATTATTTTATAAGGCAATTTTACATCTATTTTTAGCTTCGGGGCCATTGCCCTCGAACCCCTGCCAGGGGGGGCTCTAAAAATCGTTGTTACACCCCCTGGCGACGAAAAAAACAGGCGACATTGCTGCCCCATTACGAACTGGGATCCAATGCTGAGATATCTTTGAATAAAGAAGATAATTAGGCTCCACACCCAACAATCTCCCACTTGGAGACTAATTATAGCAACTCCATCACTGCTTCATTTGTTGGACAATGAATATACTTTGGACCTGGTTATTTCTCATCTTCATCATCATACTTGAAGACCAATTGAAACTGAGCAGAATCTCAGTTTCTCCCTGGTTACAACTTTTGTTAACATATTTGTAGGATTATGGTTAGTGTGTCTCTTTTCCAACTTAAATTGTCCATCTTCCAACACTAACCGTATGAAATGGTACTTGAGTTGTATATGTTTAGTCTTAGAATGAAATGTTGAGTTCTTTGCAAGATGAATGGCACTCTGGTTGTCACTCTATAAATTTCCCAACTCCTGCTTCTTATCCAATTCATCCAGAAACCTTTGTAACCAAATCATTTCTTTACTAGCCTCTGTAGTAGCAACATACTCTGCTTCTGTCATTGTGAGTGCAACAACACTCTGTAATTTTGAAACCCAACTAACAATTGTTCCACCTATAATAAACACATACCCTGTGGTGCTCCTCCTATTATCTCTATCACCTGCCATATCTGCATCAACATGTACCCATAGAGCAATGTTTGAACCACCAAATCATAATGCTTGATATGTGGTACCTCTCAAATACCTGAGAATCCACTTCACTTCCATCCAATGTTATTTTCCTGGATTGTTCATGTACCTGCTTACAACTCCCACTGCATGTGCAATATCAGGTCTTGTGCAGACCATTGCATACATTAAGTTTCCAATTGTTGATGCATATGGAAATTTAGACATATAATCCATCTCTTCCTGAGTCTTGGGACACATCTCCTTAGTTTAAAATGGCTAGCCAAAGGTGTAGTAACTGGTTCTGCATTCTACATATTAAATCTTTCCAACACCTTTTCTATGTACTCACTCTAAGACAGTGTTAATTTGTGATTTTTCCTGTTTCTAGTTCTTCTCATACCAATGATTTATTTTGCAACACCCAAATCCTTCATTGTAAATGAATTTGCCAATTTTCATTCAAGCACATTTATTTCCTACATGTTAGAACCTGCAACAAGCATGTCATCTACATACAATAACAATATAATATTGTTGCCATCATTTTTCCTTTTGAGATAAACACAATGATCAAAGTGACATCTAGTCTAACCTTGTTCAGATATAAACCTGTCAAATTTTAGATAACACTGCCTTGGAGCCTGTTTTAAGCTATAAAATCTCTTCTTTAACCTGCACACTAGTTTCTCCTTCTCTTTGACCTCATATCCCTGTGACCAATGCATATATATCTCTTCCTACAAATCGCCATGGAGAAAGGTTGTCTTTACATCTAACTGCTCAAGATGTAAATCTTCAGTTGCTACTAGACTTAAAATAGTTCTAATTGAAGTCATTTTAACAACAAGAGAAAATATCTCATCAGAGTCTATACATTTTTTTGGAGCAAACCCCTTCACTACAAGTCTAGCTTTATATCTTTCTCTACCTCCATATTATTCCTTCAACCTGTAAACCCATTTATTCTGCAATGTTGTTTTACTTGCAGGAAACCTGACTAAGTCCCAAGTTTGGTTATGTACCAAGGAGTCCATCTCTTCTTTCATGGCTAGCTCCCACTTCTTCCTGGTTTCTACCTGCACTGCTTCTTCATAACATTCTGGTTCAATAGAATCAGTCAGCAATACATAATATAATGAAGGAGAGTATCGTTCAGGGGGTCTACTTATCCCGGTAGATCTTCTAACACCACTTTCAGGTGTTTGAGGTGCATGTTGTTATTGTGGTTGGTGTTGTTGTTCTAGATGTCGATCATTATGATTTTCAGGCACCTTTACTTTTCCTATGATCTCATCAAGCAATGTGTATTCTCTGTTTTCTTTTTCCTATTTCTTTTCCTGCATCTGATCCTTAGACAAAACCTTTTCATTGAATATGCCATCTTTGCTCCTAATGATTTTGTGTTTTTCATAATCATAAAAGCAAAAAGCAAAATCATTAACACCATATCCAATAAAGGTACATTGCTTTGATTTTCCCTCAAGCTTTGTTCTATTTTCTTTATTAATATGGACAAATGATTCACAACCAAAAGTCTTTAAAAAAGAGGAGTTTACCTTTTTACCTGTCCATGCCTGCTCTGGAATACCTCCATCCAAGGAACTTGAAGGCCCTCTGTTTATTAGATAAATAGTAGTATCTACGACATCTGCCAAAAATTGTAAAGGCAATCCCGCATGCAATCTCAGGCACCTTGCACACTCCATGATTGTCCTGTTCATCCTTTCTGACACACTATTTTCTTATGGTGTTCCTGGAATTGTCTTCTCTCTGTGAATTCCATGCTCTGAACAATACTTATCAAACTCTCTGCTGCAATATTCACCTCCATTGTCTGATCTTATACACTTCAACCTTTTTCTTGTTTCATTCTCAACCAAAGCTTTTCATTTCTTGAAAGTATCAAATACATCATATTTATTTCGAATACAATAAATCCAGATTTTTCTAGTTGCATCATCAATAAAAGTAACATAATAGCGAGAGCCACAGAGAGATGATACCTGAGAAGGTCTCCATACATCTATATGCAAAAGCTCTAATTTTTAACTCTTATTTTCTTTCCCAACTCTGAGGAATTTGACTCTCTTCTGTTTTCCATAAACACAATTCTCACAGAATTCCAAATCAACATGCTTCAAACCTGGCAACAATTTTTTTGAGTGAAGAATCTTCATCCCCTTCTCACTCATGTGCCTAATCCTATGATGCCACAATGTTGTATGTGCTCCTGTAGAGGTTAAAGCATTAACAAAATTAGAAATACAACTGCATAAATACAATGTACCAACCTTTTCTCCTATTGCTATTACCAAGGCTCCTTTAGTGACCTTCGAGGTTTGATCTGTAAAAGTAGTTACACAACCTTCACCTCCCAAAAACCTTGTTGAAACTAGATTTTTCTTCAGATCTGAAACATGCTTTACCTCCTTCAATAGCCATTGGTTTCCATTATGTTGTTTTATGATAACTTTACCCATTCTAATGATTTTACAAGGTTTATCATCACCCAAACGAACCTGTCCAAAATATCCTTGACCATAATCATGAAAATGTTTCCTATCAGGTGTGGCATGGAACGAGGCCCCTGAATCTACCACACACATAATAATATTTTCTAAAGAAAGAATCAAAGCATCTTGCAACACATCACCTGTCACATTCGCTTCATGATTGTTTTCTTACTGTGCGTCTCCTTCTTTTCCCTTCTGAGACTTACAGTCTTTCTTCACGTGTCATTTTCTTCCTGCATTTCCAACACACTATCCTCGATATGGACTTGGATCTACCTTTCCTTGACTTACTGGAATATCATAAGCTCTTTCCTGTTTCCATTTTTCTTCCCCTAGTCTCTGCAGCCAAAGCATTACCTGATGTCTCACCAGAGCTTTTCTGCCCCATTTCCTTGCTAAGGATTGCACCGACAACATCATTAAACTTTAAAGTACTAGATCCAGAGACAGTGTTAGTAATGGCCATAACTAAACCATTCCAACTTTCTGGAAATGAGCACAGAAATAACAGAGCCCTAACTTCATCATCAAAATATACCCCTACATAACTTAACTGACTGGTAGTCGTATTAAAATCATTTAAATGATCAACAACAGATCCACCTTCTGACATCTTCATATTAAAGAAATTCTTCATAATAAATACCTTATTTGAGGCCGAGGGTTTTTCATATAATTTGGCCAATGTCGACATTAAACCCTTTGTTGTCATTTCCTTTGAATTATGAAAGGTTACCGACACTGCTAGTCACAACCGTATTGTTCCAAGTGCCTTTGTGTCAAGAATATGCCATTATGTGTCTGTCATACTTGTTGGCTTCTTTGTCTTTCTGCTCAATGGTAGGTATAAATCTTTCTTATACAGATAATCTTCCACAGCTGGTAGTTTTGGCCATTAATTTTTTCGACCCTAAACCTACCATCTTCTGCCATTGCTCCCACTCGAACTAGGAACCCTTCTCTCCTGCAAGTATATCAACCAAATAGACCTTCATCTCTGATACCAAATATTAGAAAATTATATATTACAGAGCAATGGAACACATAAAATATTGCAGAAATATAAACAAAGAAAACACATAAAACAAGAGAGACACAGATATACGTGGTTCACCCAATTTGGGCTACGTCCACGTAGAAACAACTAGTCCTTCCTTTTATATTATCCAACAAAATGAAGAGATACAACCTACAACAGATCTAATGTAAATCCCTCTTTTCTCTCACGCAATCTGCTCTCTATTTCTTGCTCAAAATACACATACATATCCATCTGCAATACAATTCCTTCATATATAGCGAGGGGTTGCTTTCTGGGGCAAAAAACCTTAAATTAAATATAACTTCTACCATAAGATCATCCACCTAATGAATGGCTTAGATTTTCTACGAAATTACAATATTTTACGAGGCAATTTTACATCTATTTTTAGGTTCGGGGGCGCTGCCCCCAAACCCCCACTAGGGGGGTTCTAAAAATCATCATTTCCACCCTTGGCGAAAAAAAAACATACGACATTGCCGCCCCATTATGAACTAGGGTCCAATGCGGCGATACCTCTGAATAAATAAGATAATTAGGCTCCACACCCAACAATCTCCCACTTGGAGACTAATTATAGCAACTCCACCATTGCTTCATTTGCTAGACAATGAATCCACTTTGGACCTGGTTGTTTCTCATCTTCATCATCATACTTGAAGGCCAATTGAAACTGAGTAGAATCCCAGTTTCTCCCTGGTTACAACTTTTGTTAACATATCTATAGGATTCTGGTTAGTGTGTATCTTTTCCAACTTCAACTGTCCATCTTCCAACACTGACCGTATGAAATGGTACTTGAGTTGTATATGTTTAGTCTTAGAATGAAATGTTGAGTTCTTTGCAAGATGAATGGAACTCTGGTTGTCACTATATAGCCTGCCCAACTCCTGCTTCTTATCTAATTCATCCAGAAACCTTTGTAACCAAATCATTTATTTACTAGCGTCTATGGTAGCAACATACTCTGATTCCATCATTGTGAGTGAAACAACACTAATTTTGAAACCCAACTAACAGTTGTTTTACCTACAGTAAACACATATCCTGTGGTGCTCCTCCTATTATCTCTATCACCTGCCATATTTGCATCAACATATCCATGTAGAGCAATGTTTGAACCACCAAAGCATAATAAAAACTTTATGAGGATAGTTCTTTAATTGTGTCAACCTCGTTAAAAAATGAAACAACTGTTTCTGAGGATAGTTCTAAAACTGTTTCAACCTCGTTAAAAAATGAAACAACTCTTTCTAAGGACATTTCTTTAACTGTGTCAACCTTGTTCAAAAATGAATCAACTCTTTATGAGGATAGTTCTTTAACTGTGTCAACCTTGTTAAAAAATGAAACAACTCTTTCTAAGGATAGTTCTTTAACAATGTCAACCTCGTTAAAAAATGAAACAACTCTTTCTGAGGATAGTTCTTTTACTGTGTCAACCTCGTTACAAAATGAAACAACTCTTTATGAGGATAGTTCTTTAACTATGTCAACGTCGTTAAAAAATGAAACAACTCTTTATGAGGATAATTCTTTTACTGTGTCAACCTCGTTAAAAAATGAAACAACTCTTTCTGAGTATAGTCCTTTAGCTGTGTCAACCTTGTTAAAAAATGAAACAACTCTTTTAGAGGATAGTTCTTTAATTGTTTCAATCTTGTTAAAAAATGAAACAACTCTTTATGAGGATAGCTCTTTAACTGTGTCAACCTCGTTAAAAAATGAAACAAATCTTTCTGAGGGTAGTTCTTTTACTGTGTCAACCTCGTTTAAAAATGAAAAATCTCTTTCTGAGGATAGTTCTTTAACTGTGTCAACCTCGTTAAAAAATGAAACAACTCTTTTTAAGGATAGTTCTTTTATTGTGTCAACCTCGTTAACAAATGAAACAACTCTTTTTGAGGATAGTTCTTTAACTGTGTCAACCTCGTTAAAAAATGAAACAACTGTTTCTGAGGATAGTTCTTTAATAGTGTCAACCTCGTTAAAAAATGAAACAACTCTTTCTGAGGATAGTTCTTTAACTATGTCAATCTTGTTAAAAAATGAAACAACTCTTATGAGGATAGTTCTTTAACTGTGTCAACCTCGTTAAAAAATGAAACAACTTTTTCTGAGGATAGTTCTTTTACTATGTCAACCCCGTTAAAAAATGAAATGACTCTTTCTAAGTATAGTTCTTTAACTGTGTCAACCTTGTTAAAAAATGAAACAACTCTTTCAAAGGATAGTTCTTTAACTGTGTCAACCTCGTTAAAAAATGAAACAACTCTTTTTGAGGATAGTTCTTTAACTGTGTCAACCTCGTTAAAAAATGAAACAACTCTTTCTGAGGACAGTTCTTTAGCTGTGTCAACCTCGTTAAAAAATGAAACAACTCTTTTAGAGGATATTTCTTTAACTGTTTCAACCTTGTTAAAAAATGAAACAACTCTTTCTGAGGATAGCTCTTTAACTGTGTCAACCTCATTAAAAAATGAAATAGCTCTTTTTGAGGATAGTTCTTTTACTGTGTCAACCTCATTAAAAAGAGAAACATCTCTTTTTGAGGATAGTTCTTTAACTGTGTCAACCTAGTTAAAAAATGAAAAACTCTTTCTAAGGATAGTTCTTTTACCGTGTCAACCTCGTTAACAAATGAAACAACTCTTTTTGAGGATAGTTCTTTAACTGTGTCAACCCCGTTAAGAAATGAAACAAATCTTTTGGAGGATAGTTCTTTAACTATGTCAACCTCGTTAAAAAATGAAACAACTCTTTCTGAGGATAGTTCTTTAACTGTGTCAACCTCGTTAAAAAATGAAACAACTATCTCTGTTGATAGTTCTTTAACTGTGTCAACCTCGTTAAAAAATGAAACAACTCTTTTTCTTTAACTGTGTCAATCTCGTTAAAAAATGAAACAGTTCTTTATGAGGATAGTTCTTTTACTGTGTCAACCTCGTTAAAAAATGAAACAACTCTTTATGAGGATGGTTCTTTTACTATGTCAACCTCGTTAAAAAATGGAATAGGTCTCATGAGGATAGTTCTTTTACTGTGTCAACCTCGTTAAAAAATGAAACAACTCTTTATGAGGATAGTTCTTTTCCTGTGTCGACCTCATAAAAAAATGAAATAAGCTTGTTAAGGATAGTTATTTTACTGTGTCAACCTCATTAAAAAATGAAACAGGTCATTTGAGCATAGTTTTTTCCCTGTGTCAAGTTCATTAAAAAAATGAAACAAATCCTCCCCTATTATCATTGAGTATTTAACTAGATTTCATAAATGTTAAGTTGAGTCTTTCTGATCTCGTAAACAAGCCTTCATTTCATCCTTCTATTAGTAACTTGTGCTACTCAGGTGAATGAAATGAATTTTGGGGGGCATGTGCCCTTGCATTCATTACGTTGGGGGCATGAAAACCACCCTCAAGCACAATTTTCTCTATTTCAAGCTTGTGTAAAAATGAAACCACCCTCAAGCACAATTTTCTTTGTTTCAAGCTTGTGTAAAAATGAAACCACCCTCAAGCACAATTTTCTCTATTTCAAGCTTGTGTAAAAATGAAACCACCCTCAAGCACAATTTTTCTTTGTTTCAAGCTTGTGTAAAAATGAAACTTATCTTGAGTCCATTTCAGTTATTATTTTCAAGACTCGTTAAACTCATGAAAATCCTGAGCTTCTTTTGCTATCTTTTCATGCTCATAAAACACATACGAAAATGCTGAGTTCTTTCTGTCTTTTCTTGCTCAATAAATAAACTGAAAGTCGATAATATGAGTATATTTTTATCAATTTTATTTATTTATTTATTAATTTTTTTTTCTATAACTCGTTTAAAACTACGAAAAGTGAAACCATAGAGTCCTCTTTTAAGCCCTTTTCAGATTCTTAAAACATGAAAATATTGTCGAGTACTTGCTTGTTCAAACTCATAAAAGTAAATGAACAACCGTCCACTCAGTATAAGTTTACCCCTTTTACGGATTGAGTTGGGACTATTTATGAAAAAGGTATCCATTGATTAAACATGGTCAATAGAGTTCTCTCTTTTATTATTTTATTCTTTTTTGGGCCTGAAAGACTGAAAATTACAAAAAAGAATTTGATGGAGTCTACTTATGTTTTTCTTTTGACTCTCTAAAAGTGAAAATCGAGCTTTACTTTCTCCAGGCTCGTTAAAATTTTACGGTAAAAGAGTTGAATGAGTTTCCTTTTTGTGTCCTTTTCAAACTCTTTAAAAGAAAACAACATCAAGTTACTCCTTTACTGGACTCATAAAATCCAAACATTATAGGACCCGTTAAGCATAATTGGACCTAACCATTCCTTCTTAGGGTTCGTTAAAAATACTTCGATGGAACCATCCAAAGGATGAACTTACAGTCCAAGCATATGTTATCCTCCTTAATCTTGTAAAAAATAAAGAGTTACTTTCTAGTAATGGGGGGGGGGAAATTGAGAAGAAAAGTTTGTTTCTTGTATTTCAGGTAGCAAGTCACTCTTGAACACGACACTCTGTCACACTCACGTCTGGGTTGGGAAATCCATTTGTCTTACAATTAATCAAACCTCATTTGAAAGTCTTCATGGTTTTTGGTATTATTGTTAAGTCAAATGCTGCCAAGTCAATTGTCGTGTCATTATGGATTCAAGAGAAGTTCAACCTCAGTTCAAATTACCTTGCAATTTGTAGCCTTCAATCGTGTCAACCATCCTTGAGTCAGTCCTTGCAAACTATTTTCCAAAACTTAACATTGTGTTTCGTGTCGTAGGCTTTCCTGCGACGGGTTGCTTCCTATCACCTTCAACTCATTATCTAGGAAGTTGATCTAGAAATATTCAATACCCTGAGGTCTACATGCCTTAGTGACATGTTTCTCACCTTCGACGACATGTTCTCATCATTGGCCTTCGATCAGATGATTCTATGAGTGTTCAACTTCAGATCACCTATTCACACTCATAGATTGTATTGGAAGTACCTTGAGAGCCATTGTCATTATTGGTGGTTTCTCTCACACTTGTCAACAATTTATATCATTGACCGATAATCAAGTGGTTTCTGCCATGTTTGAATTCAAGACATTTACTCGCATGGCTAGATTCGTACTATGCATTGAGAGATGGAGATCAAGACCCTGGATCTAGTTTCGTCGATCCAGGTTGCGAGGAGTTTTGTATTCATGACTATACAAAGAGTTTTAGGTTTGATGGCAGCGTCCATCCTATATATACTTTGACATTATGTATTTCTTACCGTGCTTTAAGACTTTTATGTTCTAAGTATGGGAATGCCTACCTCAATGATGATTATTATATTGCAATGTAATCCTTGATTGATTGTTGCGGGTTTCCAACCATGATCTCTGATCCAATCCTTGATATGATAAAGTACTTCAGTCCTCAAACTTTTCTGACTTTGCACTTTAGGGGGCAATCTATTACACTTCATTTTGTCACTATGAAAATAATAATCAAAAATGGATCTCTCGCCATCCATTTAAGTGTCATGAAGCACTCTCTAGTAAGTCAACAACTTATATACCTTGAATAAAGTAGAATTTCTCGATCTCTTGGTACAAAACCTTTCCTTTGAGCATCTGCACGGTTTTTCTGAACACAAATCACATATGTGCAGTTTCTTCCACTGTAAACTGCGCAGGTCTGTGCTATGTGTCTGAACAAAAAATACGTAGGTAAATTAATAAAAAGTAAAAATAAAAAGTGAGATGTAGAAGCATTGTTGGGCAAATCATTCCCAACAGAAAGCCTCGAACTCATGTTTATTCGAGCCTAACCTCATTTTTGATGGAACTAATTCCCATTTTTTAAGGAGCCCTCATCCCTCCTTTAGTGAATCTCATCCTTGGACTAAGGATCTCAAACTACTTCCTTTTGGCCTATTTAATCAAGCCGTAGGTGGGGGAATGAAGGAGGCTGCTGAGAGTAAGTTTATGATGGAGTAATCAGGTTGGAGAGCTTATCATTCTTGGAGAGAATTGAGATCAATGGGAGGGGATTCACAACATCAAGGCACAGGTTTTATAGCTCCTTTTTGTTTCTAAAATTAATACAAGCAAGCATTCCTTCTCACTTCATTGTTTAATGGATTAATTGGTCAATTTTCCATGGATGGTTTATGTTATTTATATTTGTCCATTGGAATGATGTTTGTTACTAGTCTCCTTGATCACTAGTTTGAATTCTTGAATCATTTATGCTGCACATGCCTTTGATCCTTTGTTGTTTCCATGTGTGCAGGTCTAGGTTCAAGCATGGAGGAGCTGCACTAAAGCACAAAAATGGATCTTCATCAAGCATGTCATAATAAGGTATGCAATTCCTTTTCCCACCTTATTAGCTTATGATTCAAGAAAAGATAAATTCAGGGAAGGAATTAGCTTGATTGTCTGTTTGTTTCTAGTTTCCTTTTAGGATCCACGAAGATCGCTCTTGTTAGCAAGAGGGATTTATCTGCCTAATAGCAGGGCCTCTCAAATACCCAAGAATCCACTTCACTGCCATCCAATGTTCTTTTCCTGGATTGTTCATGTACCTGCTTACAACTCCCACTACATGTGCAATATCAGGCCTTGTGCAGACCATTGCATACATTAAGCTTCCAACTGCTGATGCATATGGAATGTAGAAATATAAACCATCTCTTCCTGAGTCTTGGGACACATATCCTTACTTAGTTTGAAATGGCTAGTTAAAGGTGTAGTAACTGGTTTTGCATTTTGCATATTAAATCTTTCCAACACCTTTTCTATGTACTCACTGTGAGACAATGTTAATTTGCATTTTTTCCTGTCTCTAGTTATTCACATACCAAGGATTTGTTTTGCAGCACCCAAATCCTTCATTGCAAATGAATTTTCCAATTTTCTTTTGAGCACATTTATTTCTTGCATGTTAGAACCTGCAACAAGCATGTCATCTACATACAATAACAATATAATATAGTTTTCATCATTTTGCCTTTTGAGACAAACACAATGATCAAAGTGACATCTAGTATAATCTTGTTCAGACATAAACCTATCAAATTTTAGATGCCACTACCTTGGAGCCTATTTTAAGCCATACAATCTCTTCTTCATCCTACACACTAGTTTCTCCTTCCCTTTGACCTCATATCCTTATGGTTGTTGCATATATATCTCTTCTTCCAAATCCCCATGAAGAAAGGTCGTATTTACATCTAACTACCGAAGATGTAAATCTTCAGTTGCCACTAGACTTAAAATAGTTTTGATTGAAGTCATTTTAACAACAGGAGAAAATATCTCATCAAAGTCTATACCCTTTTTTTGTGCAAACCCCTTCACTACAAGTCTAGATTGATCCCTTTTTCTATCTCCATATTCTTCCTTCAACCTATAAACCCATTTATTCCGCAATGTTATTTTACCTGCAGGCAACCTGACTAAGTCCTAAGACTGGTTATGTACCAAGGATTCTATCTCTTCTTTAGTGACTAACTCCCACTTCTTTTTGGTTTCTACCTGCACTGCTTCTTCTTAACATTCTGGTTCACCAGAATCAATAAACAATACATAATATAATGAAGGAGAGTATCGTTTAGGGGGTCTACTTATCCCACCATGTGATTGAGGTGCATGTTGTTGTTGTGGTTGTTGTTATTGTTCTGGCTGTTGATCATTATGATTTTCAGACACCTTTACTTTTTCTGTGATCTCATCAAGCACTATGTATTCTCTGTTTTCTTTTTGCTGCATGTAATCCTTATACAAAACCTTTTCATTGAATATGACATCTCTGCTCCTAATGATTTTGTGTTTTTCATAATCATAAAAGTGACAACCAAAATAATTAACACCATATCCAATAAAGGTACATTTCTTTGATTTTTCCGCAAGCTTTGTTCTATTTTCTTTATTAATATGGACAAAGGCTTCACGACCAAAAGTCTTTAAAAATGATTAGTTTACCTTTTTACCTATCCATGCCTCCTCTAGAATACCTCCATCCAAGGAACTTGAAGGCCCTTTGTTTATTAGATAAAAAATAGTATCTATGGCATCTGACCACAATTGTAAAGGCAATCTTGCATGTAATCTCATGCACCTTGCACGCTCCATGATTGTCCTGTTCATCCTTTTTGACACACCATTTTCTTGTGGTGTTCCTGGAATTGTCTTCTCTATGTGAATTCCATGCTCTAAACAATACTTATCAAACTCTCTGTTGCAACATTCGGCTCCATTGTCTGATTTGAGACACTTCAACCTTTTTCCTGTCTCATTCTCAACCAAAGCTTTCCATTTCTTGAAAGTATCAAATACATCAGATTTCTTTCGAATACAATAAATCCAGGTTTTCTGGTTGCATCATCAATAAAAGTAACATAATAGAGAGATCCATCGAGAGATGATACCTGAGAAGCTCCCCATACATCTATATGCAAAATCTCTAATTTTTCATTCTTCTTTACTTTTCCAACTCTGAGGAATCTGACTCTCTTCTCTTTTCCACAAACACAATTCTCACAGAATTCCAAATCAACATGTTTCAAACCTGGCATAAATTTTTTGAGTGAAGAATCTTCATCCCCTTCTAACTCATGTGCCCGAGCCTATGATGCCACAATGTTGTATCTACTCTTGTAGAGGTTAAAGCATTGGCATAATTAGAAATACCATTGCATAAATACAATGTACCAACCTTTTCTCCTTTTTCTATTACCAGGGCTCCTTTAATGACCTTCCAAGTCTTATCTGTAAAAGTAGTTACACACCTTTCACCTCCCAACTACCTTGTTGAAATTAGATTTTTCTTTAGATCTGGAACATGCCTTACCTCCTTCAATAGCCATTGGTTCCATTCTGTTGTTTTATGAAAACTTTACCCATTCCAATGATTTTACAGGGTTTATCATCACCCAAACGAACCTGTCCAAAATATCCTTGAACATAATCATGAAAATGTTTCCTATTAGGTGTGGCATGGAATGAGGCCCCTGAATCTACCACCTAGGCATCAATAATATTTTCTAAAGAAAGAATCAAAGCATCTTGCAACACATCACCTGCCACATTCGCTTCATGATTGTTTTCTTCTTGTGCGTCTCCTTCTTTTCCCTTCCGAGACTTACAATCTTTCTTCAAGTGTCCTTTTCTTCTCACATTTCCAACGCACTATCCCCAATCTGGACTTGGATATGCCTTTCCTTGACTTACTGCAATATCCTGGGCTCTTTCCTCTTTCCATTTTTTTCCCCTAGTCTTTACAGTCAAAGCATTACCTGATGTCCCACTAGAGCTTTTTCGTCGCATACCATGTTAATTTTAGGTATGTTCTATGCTTAGAGCAATTTATTTCAATTTTCACAATAAGCTCAATATCTTTTCCAGATTAGCAATCACATCAGCATTAAAATTAAATTGCATATAGAACATAAACATAGATCGTAGAAGACAAGACAAGACAAGAGGACACAAGATGTGGTGCTAGCTAGGGACAAACCCCAATGTGGGGAAACCCTTGATCAATTATTCTTATACGTTCTTTAATAGTTCAACAGAGAGAGAGAGAGAGAGAGAGAGAGAGAGAGAGAGAGAGAGAGAGAGAGAGAATACATTTACAACAGAAGTCAACACTTTGACTTATCTAAATAAGAGCATAGATCATCTCTAAGTAGATGATACATGAGGTAGCTGAACTTAATTGAAGACATGCTGCTTCAATTGATTCTCCCAGTTTACTCCATCATCATGCTGCACCTATCATTGTGCTGCTCCTCATCATCATGCCGCACCTCACTGTGCTGCACCATGCTGCACCCATCATCACTATGCTACATCTCATCATGATTCTTCAATCAAGACTGTACCCATTGTTGTATTGCATCATGTACCCTCATGTGCCATTGTCGCACCATGTTTGCCATACTGTCCCATGTGCTTGCTGCACCATGCTTGCCACCATGTGCTTACTGCACCTTGCTTACCATACTGCCGTTTCATTGTTAGCATGCCTTTGCTGTTGACCCATTGTTACATTGCTATACCATGCCATCATTGTAACATTGCTGCTATCATGTTGTCATCTTAACATTGTTGTACCATGCCATCATTGCTATCATGTTGTCATTGTAACATTATTGTACCATGCCATCATTATTATCATGTTGCCATTGTAACATTGCTGCTATCATGCTGTCATTGTAACATTGTTGTACCATGCCATCATTGCTATCATGCTGTCATTATAACATTGTTGTACCAGGCCATCATTTCTATCACACTGCCCATGCACCTTGCTGCACTATCATGCGTTCAAACTTCATGGATCACCTTGCTGTCACATTCCTATCATTGTTGTCCCACTGTTAGTGACTGCTACTCCTATTATTGCTTGTTGTCCCATTTGTGTCTGCAACACCATGTGACCTTGCTGTCCCATTTGTGTTTGCAGCACCATGTGACCTTGCTGTCCCATCTTCTTTTGCTGTACCATGTGAGCTTGCTATCCAATTTGTGTTTGCAGCACCATGTGACCTTGTTGTCCTATTTTCTTTTTCTGCCAATACACCATACAAATGTTGTTGTTTGTCACTTCATTACTACTGTAATTTCTGGGACTGGTTAGGGCACGTGACAGTCCCTAACCGTCCTCAAATCTGGCCCAAAATTTCCCTTATGAAATGCGGCCTTCCCTAGTGTGAACAAACCTAATTTAGATGACCGCGTCTAGGGTATTCTAGGTCTACGAATAGAGTTTCCTTAGGACAATGGCTAAGGCTTCCTTAGGACTATGTCTAGGGCTTCCTTAGGATCGCATCTAGGGCTTCTTTAGGACAACATCTAGGGCTTCTTTAGGACAAAGTTAGGGATTCTTTAGAGGTTTCTTCCATGGCTGAGATCCGATCTCCATTACGACTTACTCTCCTAGATTTCTCTTCCACTAACACCCAAAGCGAGTGAAGAGAAATCAAGAGTGAATTGTGTGTGAAATGACTCTCAAGTCATCTCCTTTTATACTAAAACGTTGAGCACATGAGGGGGTTATTTGGTTGTTGGCCAACCTTGATGAATTGTCCCATAACACAAATAAATTCATATCTCCATGAATACTTATCGGAATCGGATGATCTTTAGATCAATCCTATACCTCTTGATGAGAGGGATCCAAAAAAAATATCATCTGCCATAAATAAGATGACCCACATGGAGTTTGATCCTAGTTTCCAATTTTAAAACTCCCTCTCAACTAGGGAGAACTCCATCCGCTGATCCATCTGCCAGACTGTACTATCTCTGCCATTAGTGCCTTGCACTGCTCTGCTCTGCTCTACTGAACCATGAAGAAGAAGAATTGATTGGGAATGTCTCATACCATTCTCTACTGACCCAAAGTCAGTCACATATGAAGAAAGTGAGTCATATCACTCTTACTGACCTGAAGTCAGTTCCAATTGATCCGAGACCAATATCAAAAGAGAGTGTCTTAAACCACTCATACTGATCCCAGATCAGTGGAGGTCATCCTAGCATAGGGAGTACAGTAGATACAATGATGCATCCATCGATAGTACTACTATGGTCCCTAACCCCATTTCCCTATTCATTGGCCAAATGAGAGGTACTTCCCATGAGTCCCAGACTGCATGGGTAGGATGCCTCGATATGAGAACCACTCGTCCTTTCCATAAGTTGCCATGGGGTATCACAAGGGAAGGCTGAATCATTCACCCTGTACACAATGCACCATTAGGGGAGGATGAGTCGCCTTATGGTCACTTGTTGCTCCAAGAAGTACCCCAAGCCCCCCGGAGCTCCCAAAGCTCAATGCATGCATCATGCAGGACCCTCATTAGAGGGTCTCTCAACGACTCCAAGTCATTCGGGAAAGTCACAAATTTGACCTTTCCTCGAGGCTTCGACAGAATGTCTATGACCTGTACATCAGTCTCAATGTGATGGAGCCTTCTTGCTCATCAATGTACCATATCCTAGATAAGGTAGTATCTGATGTCTATATGTTGGAGCAATCATAGAATACAGGATTCCTCAACAATTGAATCCCCCCCTGGTTGACACAGAAGATCATGTTGGTATCCATCATGTGTACAAACAGCTCACTGAAGATCTTCCACATCTAGGCAGCTTCACACGAGAGCATACTCGTAGCTATGTATTCGGTCTTAGCCGTGCTTATAGCAATTGACTTCTGCTTCTTGCTCATTCAGGATATCGAAGCAGAACCCAAAGAGAACCAGCACTTAGAAGTGCTCTTGCGATCCTCCACACTGCCTCCCCAGTTAGCATTCGAATAATCATGCAGCTTCTCATTTCCGGCAGTGTATCTCAATCCATGAGCGATTGTGCCCTGAAGACATCTCAAAAGATTCTTGGCACTAATCTAGTGAGGCTCAACCAAATATGAGCCCAACGTGCCAACTGCAAAACATATATCCAGACGGAAGTTCACCAAGAACATCAATGCGAATGAGTTTATGAAACTCAGAGGCATTTCCCAAATCCGGTCCAGCATCGCTACCACATAACTTCTGAAAGTTAAGCTCCATCGAGGTAGTCATGGGCTTGTAGTTTACCATTCCAAATCCGGAATCCAACTCCCTCTTACTTTTGCAAATGAGAGGGTCTGCAACTGTCAGAAAGAGGTCATCCTCAAAGGGTGCTGGTATGAGAGGTCTATCATCCACAACCTTCAAGTAATGGTTTGGATTAGCTTCACTCCTAGTGAATCTCAGCTTCATCAGACAACTATCACTCCTCCCATACTATGCCTGGGGTGTTTTGCTTCAAGCCATAGAGGGATTTCTTCCATCTGCATACATGAGATTCCCAATCATGAATCTCAAACCCCTCAGGTTGTGCCAACCCTGTGGACCTGCTACATGAGGGAATGGTTCCCTTGTGAGATTTTCCTTCGGTACATCTCAGACATGTACCTTCATTCTCTTTTTGAATTCAGGCATCCCTATCACCATTTGACTCACATCGGGCAGGGCCCCATAAACAGGGAAAATTTTAAGAACTGTCCTAAATTTATATGTATAATAAGTGGGTGAATCCCCATGATACATAGGAAAAATGGAAGGTGATTTTATCAGTAATATAATATGTATATATAATTTTTTTGTCAAATCTCTCACCAAATTATATTATCTTGTAAAATCAAGGCGAATATTTCACAGAATTATAAAATTTTGTAAGAACTTAGCGAATCTCACTAAATAATAAAAACTTTGTAAAGGGCTAACAAAATTTATAATGAGTATTTCTGTTAATGACTTCAAGCTTTCTTAAGCAATCCATAAAAAAGCAAAACAAGTATATTCCTAGGTCAAAACCCTAGCAATAGAAGGGTTTTAGGTTTCCATAATACTAGTAATAGAAGAATAAGGATGGGGTTTGTTTAATTGTTTTTTCATGTTGGTATATCATCGTGTTGCTATTATTTCTAAACAATGAATGAATTCAATATAATTGGATAGGTACAAACCAATTCACTTCAGCTTTAAAATATCTCATCTATTAATTTTATTCTTTCACGTTTTTTATCTTCTAACAAATAATATAAAATAAAAAAAGGTTGAGTATTAAGCTTGTTTTTTGTAAAATAATAAAGCCTTGAGTATTAAACTTGTTTTTCATTTTCAACATATCATTCATGAATAACAAATTTGTCATGTGTTTGTTACATATTCTTTCTCCATGCTTTTATTTGTTGCTCACGTAGTTTTCATTCTTGATCACTCTCTACCTCAAGTGAAGAAGAGTTAATTAGAAAAAAAATTCCATGTAATGGCACTCATGACAAACTGAAACATGTAAATCCATATGTTATCAAGGTTGGCAAAAGTAATATTGTTATAGGACCTTCATTCTAGAGCCTAGAGGAAAGTAGCAAAACAAACTCATCCTCTTATTGTTTCTTTTGCAAGGATTGTCTCCTTGGGGTCATATGAATTCCTCTCTTTCTAATCATTCTAAACATTTTATATTTTCCAACCAACACTAGATATCAATGTTGACTATGTAACTAGCTATTCAACTGATTTTTTTTTTTCATACATGCAATCCCTATTTATGCAGTGCTTTCCAGTGAACTTTTAATGCACTGGATTATAATTAAAAAATTAAGCAAGAAAAAACGATTTTGTAAAGTGCACAAGGGATTAACTATTACTTGTTTTATTTATACTAGGTGCATGGACTGTTTAGTTAAGCAATCATTGCATAATTCATGTCAACTGGAAATCCTTATTTCAGAGCTTTATGACATTGATGATAAAATTTTGATCGTTTGATCTTAGTTTTAAACAAAAAATCATATTGCAATTCCCACTAAGGAAGTGGGGAGCACTTAATAAGGAAGGATGATAGATTCCCCATCTCTATATATCAACAAGTGTCTATCTCATTAAGTGTGCAACTTTTTAACAACTAAATTAATAATCACCATTGCAACTTCACCTTTCTTTTGTGCTTCTTTCTTTCTAGTTGCCCAAGGTGGCCATTGAATTCACAACAGGGCTAATGTGTAACCACTTAAAAAGGTATTTACATTGTTGCCTAGTAATTCAAATGTGGTATATATGACTAATGTGCAAGCATATAAAAATATATTTCAAATATATACAAGTCCAAGAGGTTAAATCAACTAGTTGTTTCCAATATTTTTGTACATTTGGCTACTTCTATGCCAATAGGTACCAAAATCAAATCTTCCTAGATGAAACACATTAATCAATGTTACAATTTTATTAGTTGTATCATCCACAAATATGGTGGTGTCACTTCGATATGTTCATGTGAATTTCCTCAAAAAAAAATTCAAATATATATCCAATTTCAAATTAAAAAAGACTTGTATACATCCACTATACATCATTGATGCCCTAATTCACTCTACTGTTTAACCCATTTTAATATTTCCTCTCTTGGGCCTTTTTGTATAACTTTAATTGCATTGTGATTCATCTAGAACAATATTTTATTTCCCACTTCAATACCATTAAGAAAATACTTCACTTAATAAAAGTAATGATATTACTACCATTCCATTTTATATTTTTTAAGAAAATGAGCATGCATACCTAACCTATCGTGACACTTGGTCCTTAAAGAATACAATTTTTCCATAAGTTCCCATTCCTTTATTTGGCGCCAGTTGTCCAAAAATGCCCTCACTACCCAAAAAGGTGAACACAGGTGTGGTGAGAATGCACTTTTGCGTTGCAATGCTCACCTTCTCTTGAGCTTTAGAGGCAACATGTTTTTTAGCTTTCGTGATATGGAAGGTTCAACTTGTTTGAAATTTCCACAAAAATAAGGTCTTCCACAAATAGACTATTAAATTATTTTAGTTAAACTTTTAAGTAAAAATTCGTAAACATTCTTAAAAAGTGTATAGTCTTTCATAGGCTTGCACATGGTCCTTGTTCTCCCTCCTTTTGAAAATGATCTACCCATCCCAACTTTAAGTCCCTATCTTAAGATGTTAAAATTTGTAACCTTAGATGAAAATGATATTTTAATAGAACAAAATACAAGTGCAATTAGTATTAGCTTTATTTTCCTCTTTAATACTTTCATATCAAGAGTCTAAAATACAATGACCTTAAATGAACTATAACTTATTGCATTAACTTATTAAAAAATATTAATATTATGTTTTACATTTTAACTTCCACACACTATAGTTGTGTTGATTTATAGTTTCAAATACATGATAGTGAAGGCATGCACGATATTGGCCTTTATAAAATTCAAGACTTAATGCTCTTTTATTTTCTCAAACTTTCCTATCAAGTATTGTAAATGGAAATTATGCATGACTAAGTCACTGGGTTCGAAGAATTTCAAGATTGAAGTTCGAAATTCACTACATAATGGAAAAAATTAAGATACATACAAAATGTGAGCCTGAAAATATAAATACTTCTTCATCATTTGTCAATCAAACCTTTGCTTAACTACCAGGTTTCTTTATTCATTTAAATTCGCCACATAATGGAAAAAATTAAGATACATACGTTTATGCCTGGAAATATAAATACTTTTTCATTATTTTGTCAATCAAACCTTTGTTTAACTACCAGGTTTCCCAGGCTTTAAGATATCCTCTAATCATTACAAGGAAGACAAACAACCAAATGTAATTGTCTTGCGATGAACTAACGTGATAAGATTTCCTAGTTTGCAATTGAGTGCAATTAGCTTCCTTAGCTTGAAATTGAGCACAATTAGCTTCCTTAGTTTGTAATTTAGTGCAATTGTACTCCCTAGTTTGTAATTTAACACAATTAGCCTCCTTGGTTTGCATTGTATTTTGATTAACCTTCCTACCTTACAATGTAGTGCAAGGGTCCTTCCTTGCTGGCAATGTATCATAATGATTTTTGTTTCCTGGCATTGAAGTACTAAGGTTGTTGCTTCCATGAAATTTGTTGAGAGCTGTCCTTACTTGCGATGTAGCACAAGGATTGTTCTTGACAATCTGCTTGTACTAGAGATTTCAGATTTGGAGGCATCTTCCATGGCCATTTACAACTATCACATCGAATACACATAAAGAAGCAGATAACGTTAATATTGTTGCAATTTTCCATATAGATTCCATACTTCAAGAAGAATGAATATATTTTTCTCCCCCATTTTATTAATTCAACATCATTTTACGGACGTCAAACCATATTCACATACTAGACAGTTTGGCATTTCCAATTGGTGTAAAAGTGAGAATAATCTCACAATTTTCACATATTTTAGTATAATTTCAACTATCAAGTTCACTTTTGAATGGATATCAAACTAGTTCCAATTACATCCTGAATTTAATGCCCACTCAATAGGTGCAACATGCTCTCAAAGATGGATTATATAACCCCCTATAGTCTTACCGAGTCATACAAAATCATTAGCCTCCTAAAAATCTAGATAATTATATAGGGATAACATTGCAAGTAGTTATGAGGCCGAAAGAATTTCACTTTCTCTAGTAAAAGACGTGTCTAATGGGAAGCTTGAGTTGATCTATTTTAGGCAGGGTGCAAATTAGAATTGTATTCTAATGGTTCAAAGTGGAAAAACTATCATTATGGAGCATTTAAAATTTCAATGGTTGGATTCTATGCAACTAAGGACTCCAAGGAAAACAACTTAGAATCTAGAGTTGTACAAAGGGAGCTCCCAAAAATATTGCAACTAATACAAATCTGCCACCAATTATCTCTTTTAAAACACAATCATACAGAGGACAATAGGGTATCACAAAAGCATCAGTAACATGTAGATCAAGGGAATGGATGGTTTCTTGTATTAGAGTTTAAAGGGAGTTACAATATAAGTAATTATTAAGATACCTCAAACTACTTATAATCATACACAACTATTGACACTTTCCCATTTAATATGTCAAAATATGTTGTACATAACCAACCTAACTAGTCTACTTACAGCAACAAGGAATCGACTTTCTTTAACACCAAGGACTAAATTACGAACATTCTTATGTATAGAGGGGTGATTGAAGATTTTAAGTGAAATTTTGAAAGAAGTATACATGGAATGTTTCTTTGCCAGAGGAATATCAAGAGTTGGGTGAGTCCTGGGAAAGTTGTCCCATATGGTTTGCATTATCACACATGATTCATTATCCCACCATTCCCTAGCTCTAGGTTTTTCCTTGGCCCATGAGATTTTGAGGCATTATCAGTTAATTTTATCCACTGATGTTTTTTTCATAAATCTTCTCTTACAAGTGATGGCCATGGAAAATCTTGGAAGTTTTGTGAATGAAAATAGGGATCATTGAAAGTTGTAGATGCCAACTCTCAAGGAGAACGAGTTTCATCATTCACAAGCCAAGATTCTCACTGTTCTAAAGTTCAAATCTGTAAGGAAGGCACAACTCGAGTTTCATTGTGTTCTTGTGCTGGAGAAGTGGTCTCTGTTAAGTCAGATTTTATCCTTGGAGGGGCAGCTCGAGCTCCTGGTCAAAACCTCAAGTTTCTTTACAGTTGGATGAACCATATTTTCTTGGGCTGTGTACAAGTGGGCTGCGTTAAACATATCATTTGTGGGGCCTATTCTCTTTGTAACCGGATTCCACACCCATCTGCTGGACATGGGGCATGTACCTAGTGTGTGGATGTCAATTAATCTGGTTCTGAAAGTTCATGGGCCTTATTTGAGACTTTGGTAAGTTGTATTACCACAACTAGAAGTAGCTGTGATTTACACTATTGCATGGAGGATATATGGACCCTTTGGGACTAGTTAACATAAGGAACAAGTGTGAAGAAATTGTGTGTATCAGTTAGGAGACTTGGACGAGTTTCACTGCCTGATGTGCATGTAATCTTTGTAGGATTGGAGGCTTTTAAATCTTGCTACTATCAAATACAAGAAACTGTGCTTCCATAATCTATTTCCTTGTGATATTGTGTTGAGTTGGTGGTCAAAATTATATGTATCAGTTATATGTAAATTTCTGAGTAATGAATATATCAGATTGAACTCTTTTGGTGTTTCAATGGTATGTTATTTGTTCACTGTCGTAAGATAACACCTACAACAACATCTATGTGATGTGTTTGAAAAAATTTCTAATTGAAATATTCACTGAAAAACTCAGAAATTTGTGGTCAACTGGGAGTTTTCCTTGTTTGGAATTTTACACCTAGCTATAAGCAATCAAGTGCAAGCAAGACATTGATGATCAAAACAAGAGCATTCAATGATTGCATAAGGTTTGTATTTAAGGTAGAGAAATCCAATCACTTTAGGGAACATGCACCTAAACTCAAAGGAGCAACTCGTCAGGGAACATGCACCTAACCACAAAGCAACTAAGGGGGTCAACACTATTAAAACTTCACACAACTTGATCATAACCAAAACAACTTTAGCAAGAAGACATGTCAATCACCAATGAAACAATGTAAGAACCTAAATTCAGGCATAATTTCTTACACAAACAAGAGAATAGTACATCTGTGGTGGAAAAACAATGATCAACTACTTAGCCAACCTCTTCTGAAGAAGCACATGATCACATGAAGCAACGAGCAGGAATCATCTCCATCATTAATCAAAAGAGCTCAATAATGCAATGATACCCATGAGCAAACAACACCAACAATGAGCTATCCATGTAGATCAAGATAATCACAAAGTTACTTCATCGTCAATGCAAACATATGGTGCATGAAATCCATTGAAGAAAAGGCATCAATATCATAGAAGATACCCTTATTCTCAACAAGGCACCCTTAGCATTCATTCAACAAGGATTACAATGTCACTAAAAGCCTTTGTAAAACCATCAAGAAAAAGCAGGGTTAAATTTTGAAATATATCTGGAAAAAAACTATGCCTCCCAATAAAAAAATGTGCTTCAAAAATAAAGTCACGAGTATATATCATATTGCAAATTTTAACAAGACTTCTTGCTCAACAACAAACATCATTTATATACAACATTTAACCTTTTTCTATGGGTTGGACTTTTGAGAAAAGTTTCGTGGTTAGAATCCAAAATAAGCATTATTTTTCACGGTTCACCATTGGAACTTTGCATGATTCAAAGCAAGGGTTCCATCACCATTGAGATGTTATCACCAAAACCAACATAAAAACCTCTTGAATATCATATCCTCTACACATCACCATAAAAAGTAAATACTCGCGCTATAAAGCATAGAAAACTAGATTGCACAATATTATAAAATACCCCATGAGTAACAACAGATGGCAAAGAATTTCAAATGATCAGACATATTTGACAATCATAAACAACTTAATTTCCAAATAAAGTTTTGTTCAATAGTCTTGAAGAACTAGAACCACCACAATCCAGCTACATTAATGGTGCAAATCCTTAACAAATGTGGCAATTTTTTTTTTTAAACATGGTATACTTGATCATGTTAGTTATACAGGTTTCCATCTAGTTTACCAGTCTCCAAATAGCAACTCATTGGTGAGATGATGTAGGCTATGCTACAACAGACCAACAATCTTTTTATTCCCATAGCTAATATACAGGTTAGGCTACAAAACCTAGATCTTTGAAATACTCGTGCTCCTGAGCACTACGAGCGGTGATGTATCTACTGGGCTCCAGGCACAACATTTTCTGGGAGGAAACATGGTGGCAGAGAAACAAAGAAACAAACAACAAAGTTGTCAGCATTAAGAAAAATTGTTACCTAACATCCTTTGATCATATTCCAAAGAACAAAGATGATGTTTGTCCTCACCGAGAGAAGATCAATTCCTGTTGGCTCAAGACCTGGAACAACAATTGCCAAATCCTGTTGAATGCAAAATAAGTGAAGAATGTTTTAAATCATGCATCAATATCACCATGTCTCCCATATGTATTTCAAATAGAAATAAAACTTGAATGTCCACTGAGTTCAATAGAAAAAAAGTAAATGTTATTGATGGGACGATTTATACAAGAATAATCGTAGAGCTAATTAAGATCAATGATGCTTGGCCAAATTAAGATCCCTGCTGAGTGTTGTGCAAAAGTTATGCAATACAATGGAGCCCCAAATTCCCTCTCTTCAAGCCCATAACTTCACCCCAACTTCCCTCACTTCTGAAGTTCTTGCAGTTTCACCTTGTATAAGTCCCAAAACATGACACATAGTCTTAATCATTAATCCCATCAATAAGCCCTCTTCTAACCTCCTCTAACTGGGGACTGGAAAATAATTTAGGAAATCATCATTTAATGTAGTGTATAAATTCCATTATTTTCATTCAAAAGGGAGAACATGCAACTCACAGATGCATCAAACATGGAAAATAACACTAGGAGCAACAAACTTGTGTGAAGTTCAAATGAACTAGAAGCTCACCATGCCCCTCATAGTCATTTCTCTATTTATGGAACAATTTACTAGTAGAATAGTATTTCATTTGTCACTTGGAACAAGCATTGAAAGTCAAGTGGATGGATAAGCTCTTCTGGTACTCTTGGACTGCACCTTTTTGAAAATCAGTAAGGTGGGACCTCCTGGAGAAGTTTTAAGTTAGTAAGAATTTGTTTTGTTTGGCTAGCGTACTAAGGGCCATCTACCATTATTGAACTATTTTTTAAGATCCTTTAAAGTTTCAAGTAAAAAGGAAAAAGGAACGGCTGCTCTTTTCCAGCATACTCGAAAAAAACCAAAATAAGAGCAATATCTGACTGTCAAAAACACCAAAAAACTCATTTCCAAAATTCCTACACCTTTGTCTAACTGCAAACACATTTGATGTCAATTGGTTCTAACTCCACTGGTTAGGTGGAATGATTGTTATCCTCCCTACAATGGTTCTATTCCTGCCAATGACATGTTGATATGGCCTTTGGCCCTAAGGAATTTGCTTAAGCCTGGGTGCCATCCTCAGAATGAGGCAAGATTCCTTGGGTTTTCTCGGGATATATTTTGCAAAAATCATTTTAGTCAATTGGGTCTAGCCCAGGCAATTGAGGAGGAATGTTATCCCCCCACACCTAGGACCAATTCTCACAAGTGACATGTTGACCTCTCAATGAATGTATTGTTGATTGCCCTGAGCCCCAAATAATTTGGGTTTACCCTGGATATCATCCTCAGAATGAGAGGAAGTGCCAGGATATATATTCCAAAAAAATTTGTAAATTGGGGCTAGGCTGTGTGGTTGTGAGGAGGGTTAACCTTCCAACCCAAGAGCAATTCCCATAAGTGACACATTTAGCTCTTGATGACCATATTGTTGTCACAATATTCACTCCTGTTTGACAAAGCCTCAAACTTCTGCAGAATCAGGTTTTCCCTCACCTCATGGGGTTTCAAGCTCCTACTTTTCATCTAAGCATAAATTTTCTCTTTTATAGGTTTTTTGGTTTTTTATTTCAATTGCTTGTTGGTTTTTATATTTTTTCCCTAATTTTCTTTTTTCAGGCCCTTCTTGAGTTATTGTTAAGTACAACTTTTACAACACTAGTGAAAAATATTTTATGATGTATATTAGTGAATTTTAGTTGTACCTTGTCAAATACAAGGAAAAAGATCTTGGAACATTTCTGAATTCTACATTAAGAAAACTATAAGAAAGGCCCATTGTTGGAAACTTTTCTACACAGCTCAAGGTGTCTACTGTAGTTGTAATATTGTCGTTTTCCAATTTTTTATAAATGGAAAACATCAATGCCCTGTGTTTGTAAATCTACATCAGTCTAAAAAAATCAAAACATTGAAATAAACTCATTTCTAATAAACCTGACATGTTTCCAATGGAGAAATTAGGGCCAACTTCTCTTCATCTTCAATATGAAAAGTATTTATATGCTTGTCTAAGGTGAATTTTATGGCTTCTTCAGTGCGACAATACAACATATTGATGATTCGGCCTTGTTGTAGATTCCTCACTCTTGTGCATATTTGATCTTGCTCTAGATTAGTCTTTCAAGCTATTTATGACATTACTCTGTCCCTGAAGTTTGGAAGGTGAGTATTATGCAAGGCTACTTGAATTACGAATAGAATGGAGCAACATTTCTTGGTTTAAGCCTATTTTCTTCCCAAGATATGTTTCAAACGACACGTATAACATCATCACATATTATTCCAGTAGTGAGGCCCCTTGAACAATACTTTATGACAACTTTATGAAAGTGAATTTGAAGGTGACATTGGCATGAGAAAAAGCACTTATATTCATTAAAGTTACCAACAATATTCCCTAATTTTATATAGCAGCTCATCCCTCCACATGAGCACCAAGTGATCTACTTTCAAATGATGAGTATGTAGTGGTTTGAGAATTGGATTATGGCAACACTTTGGAAACTCTTTTCAGGAGATATAAACAACTACTAACAACAATAAAGAAGCCATACGTATACCTCACTTTGGGACCTTCTCTAAGAAATTTTTGTAACTATACTTTGACCAATAGAAAAGGTATCATGCCATCATTTTAAGCAATACTAGTTATGGGCTTGGATCTATTGACAATGACAGAAAAAGAGCCTATTTATAAGTAGTTGCAGCAATCCACTTGGAATAGTCTATATTGTGTAAGGATGCTCTCATTTTAAGAAACACTCATGTAGCAGCCAAAATTTGTTCCACTTTGATAGGTGTTATTCACATTGCTTTGAAAATTGTTCTTGGACTAGACGAGATCTGGTTTCTTGAGAACAAAAGCTAATCAAAGAAAAATGTTCTTGGACTAGAGTGTGTGAGAGAGAAAGGGATCAAACTGAAGTAGAATCTTCTCCACATGGTGAACTAACTACCTTCCTACATGATTGTAACTCACCCATCACCTCCCTCACCCCCTTGATACTCTTCCTTTCTCCAAGATAAACAAACTTAATTGCATGCTAGAAGTATGAAATCTGCTCAAAATACCCTCATGTGGAGTGCGCCTCTTCTCACATTGCTGTTTTTATCTTGCATGTGTTAACCATGGTCCAAGTCGATTTTAAAATGACAGTACCATTGTATGCATGTTCTAAACCAATTGGCAGTAAACTGAAACAACCTCTATTAGAGCGCAACCTTTCTAAAGTATAGACTTCTTTCTAGTTATGATCACAAACCTGTTGGCAATTACCTACACTGATTTCCAATAATAATTACAACCACAAGATGAAAGTAGGCTCTTCTATAGCACATCCCTCCCTCATAATTGTTGTTTTCCTTTAATAACCAGAGAAATCTGTTGATAAACATCTTGATTAGAGGGTAGAGCACTAGTCCTCCATGGATGTCACTCATTTCCCTTTTTAATAAAGTGAATAGATGCATAAGATAAACGACGAAATCTCATGGGAAGACAGGTTGCACTCATGCTGATTTTACTTGAGTAGGAGGGTGAACTCCAAAAGGATATTGCTTCCACATTGTTTCAACAAAGCGTCCACCTTGTTGATACAATTTTGTGATGGAAATAATACTAAGAGTGGGGGGGGGGGGGGGA
>APFE030752674.1:0-15306 GCA_000404065.3 Pinus taeda
ATTAATAAAAAGTAATGTATAAATAGAAATTACAATACCACGCTGCTGTCCAAAAAAGTCAACTAAATTATAACCTGCACGATGTGGTCAAATTGCTTATTCCAGGTTTTTTATTTTATTTGTGCAAATTAGAATATACACATGGCCGGCCCCATGTAAAGAATGTATAATTGCACACCGTTTCAGAAGTACTGTGGTTGCCAACAAAGAACTAAAAAAAGAGAACTGAAAAAGCCAGCAGGTAAAAAAAAACTAGAGCAATATCGTAAATTGTAAATAGTAATTAGTAATAGTGAGTTAAAAGATTGGTAATTAAAAGATCGGTTTAATGAATAGTAATTAAAAGATGGGTTAGGTTGAAGCGAAATTTTAACACAACGGTCCAAAAAAGAAAAGCAAGCCTAAAACTCATTATATACTGGCGCACTCCTAAGTGGGATCGGTGATGGTGATGAACAAAGAATGAGAGGAGGAAAGGAAATTCAGCTCCACCAACGAAGAGGAGGTGATCAATATTTTCGCAGTCTGACGGTGATGGAGTGGATTATTCATAGAGAGGGTAATCTAATTTGTTTCTCTATCTCTTTGTTTATTCAATTGGTTAACCAGAAAAACGCTGTAGGCGATTGAGTGATTTTATGTAACCTCACAAATTGTTTTCTCTCTTGAATCTACAGGTTTCTTTCTCTCTCAAGCATACTGTATGTCTTATGGAGCGCCCCATAAATGTTTTGTTCTGTGTAGTGTTGTATGCATCAATGTCCTGTGAAGTTTAGTTGTGGTTGTGTCCTATGTAGTGTGCAAATGTTTAGTTGTGGTTGTGTCCTGTGTAGTGTCCAAATGTTTGTTGTGTTTGTGTGTTTGTTAATGTGGAGAGAAAGTCCCAGGTGAGCAGAATATGCACTGGTGGTTGAAGTGCCAAATTGATCAACAAATAATGCATTTAGAGTGAGTGCAATATTTTCTTGAATTATTTTTAGATTCGTTTTCGACCCTTTTTTCTGATGAGTTGGAATTTTATATACAGGAGCTGGAGCAGACGTTTCCAATGCTTTTGTTGCAGCGGGGAATGAGGGGTCTCGAACTTTGGAACAACCAGTTTGCATAGTTTCAATAGCAAATGAAGTATAGCTAGAAAGGTTAGTACGATTTGTGAATGGCCTTTTTCTCCTCTGTTTCTTGGTGCAGTTTACCAATATCTCTATGATATATTTAAAGAGCATGTAGATTGCAGAATAGTTTTTCCAATTGAGTCGGTTTTAGGTATTAGTCCTCTGTGTTGGTATGTGTTAACATAAGTATTAGTTGGTTAGGTGGTTTTCAATGTAACAGGTCAGGTCGCCCATCAATCTTTTTGCCTATTGACAGCATTGGTCTCCCCTTTTTCTCCTTTTCACAGTTGCATTGTTTGTTAGAGCATCCAATTGGTCGCCGAATTGAGCTCCTCCTTTTCCCATTTCATGGCTGCGTAGTTGTAATTTGTTACAACATTGGTCTCCCTAATTGAACTCCTCTTTTTTTCATTTCATGGCTGGGCTGTTTGTTACAGCATTGGTCTCTCCAAACCCCCCATTGAGCTCCTCTTTTTCTCATTTCATGCCAGCGCAACCAATTGTCCCATATCCATAAGAGTTGCATAACCGGATCGAGCAGAAGTTGCTTAAACTATAGATATTAACCCCATGAAGCATGTTATACGTGGGTATATTAAGCGAAGGTGGTTCAGTTAATTGAGGCGCACCTTATAGAGGAAGATCTGCACATTCACTTCGCCAGAAAGACCCAGCTCTCTCTCTTGATTGTGCAATTCAAAAGTGACAGATCGTAGAAACCCCAAGATTTCCAGCCGTAGGGCCTAGCAATTCTATTTTAGACCCAACTTTCTGTCTAATATAACGATTCAATGAATCTATTGTGCAATTCAAAAGTCACAGATGGAGGAAACCCCAGAAATTCCAGCCGTAAGGGTTAGCAATTTTATTTTAGACTCAACTTTCTATTTAATACAACGATTCAATGAATCTATTGTTCAATTCAAAAGTCACAGGTCGAAGAAATCCCAGAAATTCTAGCCGTAGGGCTTAGCGATTCTATTTTAGACTCAAGTTTCTGTTTAATACAACTATTAAATGAATCTTTTGATTTGTTAAGAAAGCAGGGTGAAATTACTTTTGATGGCATTTCCTCCCTCGTCTTTTCAATAGAATTCATCTTTCCCAATGGCCACGGGCTTTAGAGTTCCAGTCTCGGCCAGGACGAAGATAGTGCATAGGTTTTGCGTGAAGAGTGCTCGTTAATGAGCTCCATGTATGGAATCACGTATTATCGATATTGTTGGAGTTTTCATTTATCAGTGGTGGTTATGAACAATAGTCCAGGTAGTCAGGCATAAGTAATGGTTTATGATTTTTTTAATATCTAAAAATAATTATTAATTAAAATTATTTTATTAAAACCAAGCCACATAGGAAATGTAGAATACCCCAATACATAATACCAAGCCACGTAAGGAACCTAGAATACCCCAATACAATACCAAGCCACGTAGGAAATATACTCGAAGCCAACGCCGAGGGCAACAATATATGCGTATAAGCAATCACATAATTAGATGTAAAAAAAATCATTATCATAGCTACCCGATCCATAAAGAGCGTGGGCTCATTGGAAATTGCACATGTATCATTGAGTTTAGCTCGTTAATCATAGCGAGAAAACTGTCAAGTTTCAATCAATATAAGAAATTCATTTCACAAACCATTGTGATCAGTAGTCATGAGTTTGATGCCAGCTGACAACTGTCAATCAGTACTAGTTCCGTGTTTAGTTCTCAGCACTTTTCAATCATTACTCATAGTTATGTACTCGTAGCATGGGTTATATTATATAGATTATATTATATAGATTTGTTAATGGGCTTGTTAGATTTTAAATTTTTTCTCAATAGACAATTTTTATTGGGCCATCAAAAGTTATATATGCGTAAGTGTTGATCATAGTGCAAAGAGCTGTGTGAGTGGATTGTTTTCTTATTAGAAATGGCCAATTAGCATTCACCGGTTTAATTTCTGTGTAATCAATTCAATTTTACACCTAACTTGAGCTTTAATGTGCGAGGGGTTATAATGGATTCCCCCTATGATGCATATTGGAAGAATTACACATAGGAGCTTAATTCTTACTCCCTTCGGCACCTGTGAATGGAATATTTATCATGCATTATGGCTTTTGATTATATATAAATATATATGTTATAGAGATTCTTTTTAGGAATGATGTATTTAATTATGTTACAAGTTGTTATGAAAAGTTTGTATATTAACAATATTATTTTAATGTTGTATATTGCAGAAAATCTATCAATATCAAAGGTGCCGCTTTTCTCGAAGGCATTATCTATTTTTACTTTTTGTTCTGATGTAATTAGAAAAATGTGTATTTTTTTTGTTTAGATGGGCCCATCAAAAAATGTACATGAACACAAACTATCTTTAATAAAAGGAGTAGGCATTTTTTTGTGGAGGGGGATTCCACCCCTCCAAAAGGCTCTTAGGAGGGTTAAATGGTAACCCTCCTTTGAGTTGTGTTCCTTGTGCTCATGTTTTTCATGATCTTTAGTTTATAGCAACTCCAATATGCACAAACACACATACATCCTTTTATTATAATAATAATGTATAAACATGTTTTAAACATCTTCCCAACATACACACAGATGGCAAAATCACCTTTAGACACATAAATCATTTAACATTTTTTCATTGTTTTAAACATCTTCCCCACATACACACACAAATGGAAATATCAGCTTTATTCACATCAATCATTTAACATTTATTCAATGTTTTAAGCAACTTCCCCACATACACAAACAAATGGAAAAATCACCTTTATTCACATAAATCATTTAACATTTTTTCAATGTTTTAAACATCTTCCCCACATACACACAAAATGAAAAATCACTCCCATTCACATCAATTATATAAAAATTATCACCTAAATTTATTTATATTTCTTAATTTCTATTTTTCTTTTTGAGTTTTGATTTTGATTTTTTTAAGATTTTGATTTTTTTTATTTTAAATATATATATTTTTATTATATGTTAGATAGGATAATTGATATTTTTTACCTTCTTTTCATATATATAAATAATTAATTTAATATTTTTATTGAATATTTTTTAAAATTTATATTAAATATTCATATATTATTTAGAGTGTTTGTGTTTGTAAATATTTAAAAAAAAATTATTATGTATTTGTATAAATTTACTATACCTAAATGTTTGTATATTGGTTTTATTATTTATATACAATAAATATATTCTTGAATGCTTATTTTTATATATATGAATGTATTTGGATTACAATGTATGTTTTAGATTCTTTATTTTGTATGTATATGAATGTATTATTCTTAGAATTTAGATAGTGTTTTTATTAGTTGAATTTCGATAGTTAGAATTTATTTGTTAAGGTTTTTGTTTTGGTATGTATCAATGAATAGGGTATCTCCTTCTATGTGGTGTGTGTGAATGTATTATTGAGATAGAGTGTTTTCATTACTTGTATTTACTTCTTTGGAGTGTGTATTCTTCTATGTTTATGAATGTCTCATTTTGCATGTTTTTTAGTATTCTTTCATTGTTTATTTGTATGTATATGAGTGTATTGTTTGACTATGCCTTGAGTGTTAGAGTGGTGATTTCATTGTTTGTGTGTATGTAAATGTATTTTTTTGAATATTTGCTTGTATTATCTTGAGTGCCTTTCAATATTCCTTCACTATTTGCTAATGTGTGTACTTTTTGAGTATTCTAGTGTATGGAAATTATTTACTTCTACATGTATGATTGTATTCTTTGCTATAATTGTGTGTATATTATTTACATCTATTTTTGTATATATATGAACCTATTCTTTGTTGTATTTCTGTGTGCATTGCTTACTTGCATTCTTTGTATGTGTATGAATATGTCATTTATCTGTGTATGAATCTATTCTTTGCTACATTTGTATGTGTCTTGCTTATTTGTATTCCTTGTATGTGTATGAATCTATTCTTTACTATACTTGTATGGTCTTTCATAATTGTATTATTTGTATGTGTATGAATATATTATTTATGTGTACATGAATCTATTCTTTGTTATATTTGTGTGTGCCTTGTATTCTTTATGTGTACATGAATCTATTCTTTTCTACATTTGTGTGTGCCTTAGATTACTTGTATTCTTTATTTGTGTATGAATATGTCATTTATGTGTGTATGAATCTATTATTTGCTACATTTGTATGTGCTTTGCTTAATTGTATTCCTTGTATGTGTATGAATCTATTCTCTGCTATACTTGTATGTGCCTTGTTTACTTGTATTCTTTATGTGTACATGAATCTATTCTTTGCTACATTTGTGTGTGCCCTGGATATTGTATTCTTTGTATGTGTATGAATATGTCCTTTATGTGTGTATGAATCTATTCTTTGCAACATTTGTATGTGTCTTGCTTAATTGTATTCTTTGTATGTGTGACCTATTCTTTGTTATACTTGTATGTGTCTTGCACAATTGTATTCTTTGTATGTGTATGAATATATTATTTATGTGTACATGAATCTATTCTTTGCTATATTTGTGTGTGCCTTAGATTACTTGTATTCTTTGTATGTGTATGAACATGTCTTTTATGTCCACGTGAATCTATTCTTTGCTACATTTGTATGTGTCTTGCTTAATTGTATTCTTTGTATGTGTATGAATCTATTGGTTTCTATACTTGTATGTGTCTTGCATAATTGTATTCTTTGTATGTGTCTTGCATAATTATACTATTTGTATGAGTATGAATGTATTCTCTATGTTGGTATAAATATTTCCTTGTTATATTTGTATATATATCATTTACTTGTAGATATATGAGTGTAGTTTGTCTGAGTGTAGTTTGTGTGAATATATATATATATATATATGAATGATTATAAATATAGTATCATTACTTCTATATATAAATATATTATTTAGAATATTAACTTGTAAGTTTAAATATTTGTGAAAATATTATTATTATTATTATTATTTTGGATTTTTATTTTAATTTATTTTAATCAATTTTTTATTATTTTACTTTTCATTTCTTATTTTTTTCCCAAGATTGATAATATTAATCTATCATTTTAAAATGAAAAATAATATACATATTATAATAACATTAAAAAATAAATAATATTAGCCTTCCAAGTACATGAAATATTATGCAAACCATGAGACTCAAGGTTCAAATCCCTTATAAAAGAAGAAACAATTACATGACATTTATAACATCATCATGATACATATCAATTGATTATTTAATATTAAAATCAATACAATAAATAAATTCAATTAATTTTATTTAAGAATTCATTAATTTTAATAATTTATAATTTTCTTTTTCATAATACTAAAATTTAATAATTTGTGGAAAAAATATTAATTCTAAAATTTTGCTAATGATAATTATTGTTTTAAAAATAATAAAGAAAATAAATATTTCTCCATTTTCATAACATATTAATTAACTTACAAAATAAATGTAATTGTCAACATCATAATATCTTTATTCAATCTTCATCACATGCATAAGCTAATGTTAATTCTAAAATTCATAATAAGCATAATAAATGTGATGCATGTGAACATGTCACTTTGTGAGTCAATATGTGTAATGTCTTTGGGTATGTGTATGTTTGTGTGCACCCTTTGTTTGTTGTGTGCATGTATGCATGTGAGTGATTGTGCCTCATTGGCAATGGATTGTGTGGGTGCGCGTCAGTGGTTAGTCCCATGCCAATGATGAACAGTTTTTGGGGTCATATAAGCTCTCACCTTCACGTGGTTGACCCTTTTAGTAGAGATTTTACATCTCCAAACCAAGAAGAGCTTTCTATTTAGTGTTTTTTAATTAATTTAAAACATAACATTAACTTCAAAACAATAAAATAGTTTTATTTTTTTATTAGTTAAAAAACATTTAAATATATAAGCTTATTATAAAATAAACTGAAATATTCATTCATATATATATATATATCTAATAATATAATATAATTATTAAATATTATTTTCAAATATATATATATTATATATATATATAATATATATTATTTATAAAACTATATTAATTATTAAAATAAACTAATATAATTTGACCCAAATATAATAATCGTTGAATTATTATCATGTCTTTATTATTAAAATGTTATTAAAAAAATACAAATATTAATAATATGTTCTTATATTTATCATTCACATTTAATTATTAAATTATAATAATAAAATAAAATGGATTATTTTATTTATTAAATCATAATAATAAAATAAAATAAATTATAACATTTGTTGTTGTAATAAATATATATCTGTTTTGAGAGGTGCTCTCTAACTTAGTATGGTAAATATGTTATAATAAAAAGATTAATGTAATGTAAACATTTTATAGTCAAAATAAAATAAAAAATGAAAATAAAAATAGAAAAATAAAAGTAAATATGTTATAATAAAAAGATTAATGTAATGTAAACATTTTATAGTCAAAATAAAATAAAGAATGAAAATAAAAATAAACCTATAATTAAAACAAAAGTTACGAATGGTCTTGAAAAACCATGGTCATGAGGAACATAGCATATTTAAAGGGTGAAATTAGACTAGGCTAGATCCGTTTTAATTCATGAACTCTGAAGAGTGAAGAGAAATCGAATCTCCTTTCACTCCAAAAGAAGTTTTCATCTCAAAAAATTAAATCCTTCTTAGTACTTGAATGTACTCCAAAAAAAAATTCATCTCAAAAAATTAAATCCTTCTTAATACTTGAATGTGGTTGATTATATTAATTTAATATTTTTTTCATTTTATCAAACATTTTACAATTATAAAATAAATTAAGATAAAAACAAAATAATAATATATTATTATATTTATAAAACACATAATGAATAATAACATATAATTAAAAAAAATTATATTAAATAAATTAAAATTCAAATAAAATTAGATCGACTTTTAAAAAATAATATCATTCAATATTAAAAAAAAAAAACATTTTTAAAACTATTTTAAATAAATTTCAAATAATAAAATCCATATTATTTTTATTTAAATATTAAAAACCATTAAATTATAATAATCTTACTTTTTCAGCTTCATAAATATTATTTTCAGTTTTTATTTTAACTAAAACCACTATTTTAAATTTTGAATAAATTATAAAGTTTTCATGGACGGTTGGCTAAATTGATCCATACTTAAAATAATTATCATCATTTTTTGAGTGGAGAGAAATCAAATCTCTTTTCACTCCAAAAGAAGTTTTCATCTCAAAAAATTAAATCCTTCTTAATACTTGAATGTGGTTGATTATATTAATTTAATATTTTTTTCATTTTATCAAACATTTTACAATTATAAAATAAATTAAGATAAAAACAAAATAATAATATATTATTATATTTATAAAACACTTTTAATTATTAAAACATAATAATAGTAACATATAATTAAAAAAACCCGGATGCGGGTGTTAATGGTCGCATTTAAGATTAGACGAAGTCCACGCGCCGAGGACATGGTGCCACGCTGCGGACAGGTGGTCGCCATGAGCTCCGGGCTGGTTTCTGCCCTAAAGGAATTAACGCGCCTTAATGGCGCTTCAATGCAGGGGTCTTCCCAAGGTTCTAGTACCAGATATCTTGTCATGGCGGAAACATTCCTTCTGTTATGTTTGCATTTGGTTTTCGTTCTGGAGAATTCGCAGTTCAAGTGAGCGTGGAAGAGGGAAGCTCTGAGGGCAGCATACCCACCCTCGAGTCCTTCCCCTACCCAATTCACGCAGTGTGTGCTCACTCGACTCAGGTGTATTTGCCGGTGGTCGTCGGGTTGCAGAGCCACCGAGGTAATATTTCCTGTGACATTCTTCCTGTTCGACGACGGCACCAGGCCGCTAAGTTTCACACTGGGATCCTTATGGCTCCGCGCGCTGGGTATCGTAGGCCTCGCAGGGGAGGTAATTCTGGGCAGCAGAGCAGCACCAGAGACAGTGGCCACTCAAGCCCGAGGCGTATCACTCCTCTGGCCTATGCTTCGCCACCCTCCGGTGATTCGGCGCACTCTGAGTCTGATTTGAGCAATGAAGTGCAAACTGCGACTCTTTATTACCGCCGCAAGAGGGACAAACCTGTGGTTAAAGCCATAATAACAGTAATTTTTGCTGAGGAGGATGAGGCGGAAGGAAGTTGGAAGGCTGAAATGGAGGAAAAGACGCCTCCCTCTTCGGACAATACTTCCAAGATAAAGGACAGCTCCTACAACCCAGAACTACAGAGCAAGATGGACGAGGAAAGCACCTATGGTTACTCAGCAGAGCAGGCGGAAGCCTTACAAGAAATCACCAGCCTCAAAGGGAAAGAACCCGTGATTATTTCTGAAGGTCCACCAGAGGCTCAAAAGGAAGCTCAAATCGACAGGCCTTCCTCTCCTCAGAGGAAGCCAAAGACGGAAGAGTCTGAAGACTCTTTTGATTACACTCTGTACCTCCAATTACCACCGGGTATTGAACGTATTGAAGATATTCTGGTTGGCATGGAAGTTACTTGGGAACGGGACGCGGTTCGTGTAGCAGAAGACCGCAAGAAACGAGCGCTGGAACGAGAAGCTGAGGCGCGGAAGAAGCAAGGCAACTAATGGCAGGGGCGTCAAGGGTAAGCCTGGTATCAGGGGAAAGTTGTATTTTCCTTTTTGCTTAGTTTTGGTCTGGGGGCGTGAAGCAATTATGAAAATGCTGGTCACAAAAGCTGTTTCTTGTAATTGGTCTCGGGGTCTGGGTTAATTTCCAGTTTCTTTGCATGTTAATGTCGATCTATGCCTGTCTTAGTCAGTCTATGTCACAGCACAAACCATCTCTGATGGTATTTTTTGGAATCTCCAGCTTGTATATGCAGACAATCCAGGTTGATGAAGCAAGCTTTGCCAGAGAGCTGAACACTCGCTTTCAGAGGTTCTCACCTCTTGTACATAAATTTTTGGTTTTTTTAATATAATTAGTGTACCTTGCCCAGCAAAAAAAAAAAAGAAAAAGAAAAACAACATATAATTAAAAAACTATAATATTAAATATTAATTAAAATTTCAAATAAATTAATCAAAATGTTAAGATTTATATCATTAAATATTAAAAGAAAACATTTTAAAAACTATTTAAATAAAATTTCAAATAATAATAATCCTATATTACTTTATTTAAATATTAACAACCATTAAATTATAATAATCTTATTTTTTGGCTTCATAAATATTATTTTCAATTTTCATTTTAACTAAAACCATTATTCTAAATTTTGAATAAATTATAAAGATTTCATGGACAGTTGGCTAAACTGATCCATACTTAAAATAATTATATTTTTTTATGCAGAAGATTTTTTTAATCCATATTTAAAATAATTATCATTCTTTTTATGCGGAAGAATTTACCCAAAAGCTGACACGTTAATTTAATACTCATTTGACTTAATTTAATATCACACGTATTATTATAATTCATCTAACTTAGAGATGAATCAAAGTTTGGAAATTTTTAAAAATTAAAATCACATTATTTAAAAATTTAGAGTTTTTGTATTAAAAAGATTATCATATATAATTCTATATATAATGGTTTTGAGAATGTTTTTATTTTTATAATAAATTTAATAAAAATATTAAAACAATATTCTATGGAGAAAGTTTTTATTTTAATATTTAAAAATATTAATGTTCACTTATTTTATATTAAAATTTATTATTTTTTTAATTATCTTAAAAGTATTTCTATAAGGGTGTCAATAAAATTGAGTTCACGATTTCTCAACAATAACGATGCTTTAAATACAAAGACTCAACCAATTGAGCTAACCCTCAAAGATATATATAAGTACAATGTTGTATCTTTCATATGAGGAACATACTTATTTCGTTGATGTTGTAAACACCCATCATGTCACTTGTTAGAATTGAACCTAGGTGGAGAGGATTCCATTCCTACTCCCAACCACCTAGGATACAAATAATTAATAATATGTTAATGAAATATATCATATATATTCATAGTAATTTCATTATTTTTTTCTTTGATAGGACAATTCACAAGGATCTACGGTGTAATGAATATAAACCCCCATGCACTGAAGTTCTTTACCACACATACAAGGCCCTTGAGGATGGCTCATAAGGCGATGACAAATTGGGAGAATCTCGTGGATTTGAAAGTGAGGTGTTTGACCACTTGTTGGATCAAGAAGGTCCTGGATATGGCATTTAATTCACCCTAAGCGAGAGAACGCTGGGTAGTTACTCACCCGTGAGCATTCATTCAATGGCGATGGAAATGGAAGCTATTAATCAATTGGGTGATGTTTTTTAAATGATTGAAGGAATGTTAAAGGGAGGTTTGGGTTGGTTTCATATTTTAGCTAGCACATACATCATTCTGTCTACCAATCTTGGTAAGTAAGAGGGAAACAACTTTTTGTGTTCTGTAATCATCACATTGGATGGAGGAGCTCCACCTACTATATTAGATTATGGGTGGTAGAGTGTATCAAATGGAGACAACATTGTTTCATGATAGGGATCCGCCATGTCTCAACCACCCTGAATGTTTGCTATAGTTGTTTAATTTTATGGTCTCTCTCTTGCACAAACCCACCATCAATACATTGAACAATACCCATGGTTTATAATTTTCATGTTTCCAATGTTTTTTCTTACCTGGTTCTTATTTCTTTCATAGCCAATTTTTGTATCTATTATAATGATAAGCCTCACTATTACTAGCTTCAACTGTAGATTTGGAAAGACTCTAGTTTGAACCTAGTCAAATCTTCTCAGTTTGATTTCCACTCAAGCATACTAGAGCTAGTCAAGATGTAGGCCATAGACATGGTTTATATGTGTGTGTGTGTGTTTACAAGTTTACCAAAAATAATAATTAAATTTTTACTAGTTAAAATGTCTAGAACAAATAAAATTTGTTAATGTTAAACTTGTTTGGTCAAAATTATGGTATTTGTAAAATTGAAAGATTCAATATTATATTATAAAAGCGTATAGTCATTAATTGATTAAATTGATAAATTTTGTAGGATTAATTATATGTGAATATGATTATATTGTTAAGATGAAAAAAATATTGCTAATTTTAAGAGATAAATTTTAAGAAAATAGTCATGTTAAATAAAACTTGATTATGATATGAATATTAAAATAAAAATATTTATTTTCAAAAATAAATTTATAAAAAATAATTATATTAAATTAAATTAAAAATGTTTCCTAAATTATGCATTAAAAGAATATGAAAATTAAAAAAAAAATCGTACACAACATTTTCATATAATTATCATAATACTAAATATAATTTGTATCACTTCTTTTTTACATTGTAAATATAAAAATATAAATTATTAGCACTATATAAACAAACAAATATCACTTTCACCTAGTGTATTATAATTGATGTGATATAAATATTAATATAATTACAATAAAAAAAATGAAAGTTTGTTTTTCTTTTTCTTTTTTCTTTTTTTTTGCTAGATAATGTGAGTGTTGTGATGGCTATCACGTCTAACTTGTGGTTTGCGTAACCACAACCCAGGGGCATCTAAGCCATAAAAATCTATCCAACAAAGACTTGAATTGATTCTCAGTTAATTCTTAGTTGCTATGGCTTCTGCTATGGAGGAGGGAGTTGAATAGGATAAAATTTAACCCTAAAGCATATGTCTAGTGGTGAGGTGTCCTTTTATTTTGGGGACTTTTGAGCGTCCAAAGTTGTCAAGTCTGGTTTTTTAGCTTCTTGTTTATTATGGGGAGGAGGGATTTTGTCGGCTCAATTTTTGCTTGCTTCACAGTGAGTGCATTGGTTGGCAGTAAGTTAATTATAATAAGTGGCCTATCAATTTGTCAGTCTGGTCCCTCGAGTTGAGGAGACACTTAGAGGACCACCACATACTTAGTTCTATTCCAAGAGTGAAGGTCCTTATGGAGGAGTAGCGAGAGTCCCCACCTAGGCATGTGGACATCCCACCCCCCTTTGACTCACTTGAGGATCAAATTCGGGTGGTAACTATAACATTGGAGTAGCAAGAGAGAGATCGAAAACAATATCACCATGAAGTCATGAGCTTTTTGCAGAACATCTAACATAATCAATGGCACATCTTAGACAACAAAGCCTCTCCTCAAAGGGGCCAAAAATACTTGCAAGAGTGGTTGGATGCTTTCAAAGTAAGAATTTCGCATATGGAAGCACATGTACATGAGGAATTTCGATGACCACGTAATGGTGCTTGTGTCAACCCAGATCCAGGTAATCTGGCTAGAGAATCTATGCTTTTGGTACATTTTGAGTTTTTTGGTCAATTTTGGGCCTCCTGGGTTGTAAATCTTCAGTCTTATTATTATGAAAAGCTATTAGCTAGGATCTTCCACTTCTATCTTCAATGAAACAAATCTAGTAGGAGTGAGGCCTCTGATGTTTTCACTAATATAATATACGATGCATGTTTCTCATGATTTAATAGAACATGTTGATCCATTTTTTTATATATTAATTTTTTTTTAATTATAAAAAAAAAAAAAAAATAAATAAATAAATAAATAAATTATAAAATGAATTGGTTAATGCAACTAATTACATATACATGATACACATGATCAAAGCACTTTATTTTAAGGATGACATTATAAGAACACCATACATTATATATATAGTATTTGCTATATTTTTAAATATTCTTTAAAAGGATAAATCAAATGTTATTAAATTCATATTTCGAAGGATAGATGTTGATTTCATGTATCTTTTATCATATATTTCAGTGATGTATATGTATCTATACTTTATTGTAGGTTTTTCGGCGATAGTTTTTGGTTCCACGCATCTACTTGTAAAGAATTTCACCCCTCACTCTTGTTCAACCTTCATGCTTTAGCCAACATTTGTTACACAACATTTTTTCACTATCCGTGTACTCCCCATTCCTCAATCCTGGAGGACCTCTACAGTGAACCTCATGTATTTTCTTATCATGAAGAACGTGTCTTTACATTACTCTTCATCTGTAGAACATTTCCCTCTTACATCATTTCCAGAGAATATCCCTTCAAACTCAGTTTTAAAGGCTGACGCTATCCCTCGGTTTCTTCTCACGCTGATCTAATGAGTCTGGTATCCATCCCTTACCCGCGTCGATCCTCTTTTGGAATGTTTTTAAAATGGAATCGAAACTTCTAGGTCTAGAAGCTTCGTGAATGGAAGTCTGGTAAATGGTTAGTCGAGATAAAGCCAAGAGAGACTGTTTGGGTTCATTTCCAGTATTAAAATTGAACAAACCAAAAGGGATAATACCTCTCCCATAATAAGAGGATCCATGTCGCCTCCCTCAAGCTATGTAAACTTCTCCTTTTCCAACCTCAGCTAGCTAATGAAGGAGCTTGAATAATCTGCAAAATCTTGATAGCCTTAGCCTTCTAGTTTTCATTTGTAAAGAGAGAATAAGTTTTTAGTTTGTTTGGTTTGGAGAAAATAGGAAGAAGCCTTGAGCTTCACTTGTGTGAGGGGATCGTTAGATGATAATAGTGGTGTTGGAACCCAGACATACCGAACGAAACCTGCAATGCTAAGGCAAAGGTTGTACTTTCCTTATTATCATAATAATACAACTGATATTGTGTTTCCTATATCAATTTCATCTGGTATTTGATAGCTTAAGACTCCTTAGCCTCTTAAGTAGGTTGAATGTATTTTATGTTCTCATGTGTGCTTTGGTTTCTTGTCTATTTTTTTCAGATGCTTGATTGACATTAAGGAGCTGATTGCTGGAGCAATGATCCGAATTTAAATAGGAACGCAATAGATTACAGAGATAACCATACACACAGAGATGCGATAACCATAAATAAAGAGATGCAGCGGAAATAACACTTTCTTTCATTAATGGAAAACACCGAAATATGTTTACAACTAGAATTGGGAATAAATCAGCTAGGACGATGGTAGCTTATCTCTGAGAAGAGATGTGCGGCTACATGTCTCTGAACTGTTCCGAACTTGTGTTACAATGAGGCTCGAAGGCCTATTTATTATTGAGAAACAATGGAAAAACCCTTCACATTCCATAACCGACCCTTAGAAGATGAAACGCCAAATTGTGGGCCCCGTTTTGGGTAAATTGGTACATCAATTTCCTGGGGTCGTAACTTTGGCATACGATCTCCATTTGA
>APFE030752676.1:0-13383 GCA_000404065.3 Pinus taeda
GTGTGTATAAGCCAGAGATGGTAGTTGACAAAAAAAATGGCAGAAAGAGAAAAAGAAAGGGTACAAATATAAATTGCCGCCACACAGACATATTAAAATTGGAGGATGTTGACATACTTGTTTATGACTTCAATTTAACAAAGAGAGGAACTCTTCGCTTCAAGACGATAGAGATTCTGAAAAGGTTGTTACCAAAAGGAACAGTGTTGAGATGGGAATCTGCTGAAACCAGTTGTAGATCTAGAAGAATTTTGAAACCTGAAATGTTGGGCATGCATGTGGACTCAAATGGGGCACTAGTTGATGAAAGAGAAGAATATGGAACATCTTCGTTAGCATCCAGTCACTCATCTGAAGATGTGAATTTTGATGGTGTGCAAGAAAATATGAGTGATTTTGAATAATTGTTTAAAACAATTTATATAACTGATGTATGCATCGCATCTTGAAATATAATTTATGATTTCCATATGGTGTTAAATGAGAAATTATGAGGCATTTTTATGTTGTTAAATTATATGTCTTAATTATGATAATTTTTATTGTTTAAAATATCTGCAATGCAATATTAAATTAGAGATATAATGTATGTTTTATTCAATATACAAATAATGACTTTTGAATTCATTTAGTGATGTAATTTTTTCATAATGTCATGGTTTTTTAATTTTATAGTTGAAAAAATTTCAATTTCTTTTGTATCTAGCATGGTATGGTTGAGAACATGTTGAATTTATACTTAGGAAAGAAAAATAATATTCTACTAAAAACATTAATGTGTTTTTTTCCTCATAAACAACTTTGTTTAGCACATAAAAATTTGGTTTTACTAGCATTTTAAATTTTTTTTGAAGATTGACCCTAAAAAAAAATCACCGTTCCAGTATCATCACTTTTTCGTTTTCAAGCTGTGTTTTGCACGAAAATTTCGTTTTCACTGCCATTTTTAAAACATGTTCAAAATTGACCCTAAAAAACAGAAATCATTGTTCCAATATACACACTTTTCGTTTTTAGCATTGTTTTTGATGATTTTTTAGGGTTTTTTGGCCAGAGTTCCCGTTTTGAGTTTATAGTTCCCATTTCAAAGTTTACATTGTTAGATACAAGTGTCTACATTCCATCATAATTTATCCTTGAAGAACTATCATCATTCAAAAGAGTCAAGTATGAAATAGCTAGCAAAGGTCATCCTCAACGAACATTGAGCTATTATGCGAAAGAAGAAGTACTATAAGTAAAAGAAAGTGTATTCTTAAAACCTTCGATTTTTCAAAAAAATTCTAGTATTGTTAAAACTAATTTAACTTAGATATTATGCATCCTATTACATTTATTATCTAACATCCTACATTTATCCTACCTATATTCCACTAACTTCATCCTACCCTCATCATAATCCTATTTATATCCAATACCCTACCATACATTCTACATTAAAAATTCCATAGTCCTACATTAACCCCATATAAATTTCCTATATTAATCCCATATACATTATCTTACAAGCCTTTTTTATCAAAGATTGAGGACTCAATATTTTTTCCATAAGAATTTTTGTTTGCTTACAAAACCACAAAGAGTTAGTGTCATTATATGAAATTTGACTTTGAAATGGCTTATCCTATGGTCATTTCAAAAACAAATTAAGAAATAAGCATATAAAAGTGACAAAGACTAATGTATAAAAAACGAAATGCAAACTATATGAAATGCAATATACAAAAGCGGAGAGGACGAAAAGATATATGTATCCTTGCACATAAAAACAAAAGTGGACATGCAACGAAATGAATGAAGTCATGAACAAAGGATGAACTTCACAAAACATGGGTAATGCAAATATGCAAACATTATGGTGACAAGACATGCATGTAAAGTCGTGAATAGAAGTGTGTATGTGAAGGTAGAAGAACACAAACAAAATAGAGACACATGGGCAACCACGAGTACACAAGTTGAAGTGTGAGTTGGACTGGTAAAATGATCAAAACACATTCAAACAAACTCTGTGTAATGCTATTGCTATCTTTCACCATTTTAATGCAAACCAAGCTCTGTGTTAAGCCTTTCTTCCACCATCACAACTAGAATTAAGCTCAGAAATAGGAGGAGAATGATGTGCACTCATATGCACACATATAACACCCTCGTAGAAGGAGGAAATAAGTAAGAAAAACACAAACATTGAAGAGAGGGTTACATAAAACATAGAACCTGAATAGAGGATAAGCTGCATAAGAAATAGGCGAGGAGATCAAAGAAGTTTGTGGAGAAATAAGGGGGGAATGCACCGGTTTTAAAGAGAGAATTAAAGGTTGAGATCTCCTGTTTGCCAAGTTGACCGAGCTCACCAAAAAATTCCAGAAATTCCACAAAGAAACAAGGTAAGAAATCACTTCCTGATTTCTATCAGTAGCTTAACAGATTTCAAGGATAGATAAGCTCGAGATAGTGTTTGAGAGGTATCATTTTATAAGGAGTTAAACTTCAGTTATGAAATCAAAATCTTGGCACCATTAAAACTGACATTTCCACCTATGTAATGCATTGAATCCTCAGAGATGTTGAAGAGGAATTCTAATTAAAATGGCATTGTTTACAAGTTTTCTTCCAGATTAGGTAATCGAGATCAAATCACGAATTCCCTCATGCATGGTTGTATATGAAAAACAGAAAAATTTTCATACACGCAGTGAGATTTTCATATACACAGTGAGAATTTTTTTTCTCTATTCTCACATATACAGTGAGAAAATTTGTTCCATTCTCATATGCATAGTGATAATTTTTAAAAACAGAGAGGGGATCTTCATAAAAAACTTGGGAAAACAGAGATTGGAGCGCGAAGTTTAGAAGCAGTGAGACATTGTTAAGATGCTTTTGATATATTTTACACAATGAGCATTTTTGTTTATTTTTAAATAACAGTGGATTCCTTTTTGCAGCAAAACAGAGGAAATTGAAAAGGATTCAAGAAAGATAATCAATTTTTTTTTCAAGGAATTTCAAAGATCAGGTAAGCCTATTTGCCATGATAATTATCCAAAAATCAAAATTGCATGAATAAGAAGATAGGGGTATATATATACATGTATTTTTGCTTATGATGAGGATGTTAACTGTCCAAGGATACATTAATTGGTATACATAACACATGGCAACCATAACTGAGCCAAATGAATTCAAGATAGAGAATTGGGGGAAAGAAAGCATAGAAAAATTGTATCAGGTGGGATTGATAGGGTTTCTTCAAAATTTTAATGGGCATCATAAGAATATTACATAAGAATTCATAAATCATTATGAATAGGGACAAACAAAAGTGGGTGACCTCTCCATACCACTAAACCCAGGATTTCTTTCCCAAGCTCTAGATCTTCCCTTAATAGGAGAAGAATACCATAAAGGCTTACAATTCAAAGAGAAAGGTTGGACATTCTTCTCAGAAAAGTAGAGAAAAGGATCTTTTGATAGACCAAAAGGAATTCAAAGGGATTGGTTCAACGAGCCTTGGTCCAAATTAGTTCTAATCCTTCAAAGATACTTCAGTTGTGACAGTAGGCACAACCTAGTTTATCTTTACTGCATTAGGCTACTTCAACACATAAAGGGAGAATCCAAGACTAATCTACCCTATTTATTCTCAAGAAGCTTGATCAAAATGATAGAGAGTATTAAAAATAAAATTGAAGTAAAAGAGGCACATGTTTATCATCAAGGGCTCATTAAAATACTTGTAGAACATCAAGTGAGAAACAAGGGGTTGATTTGGAAAGAATTTTGGTTCAACATCATATTGAGGAGCAAATAATAGAAGAAAAATTTGAACAAATACATGTTACTAGAAGCATAATGAACTCTCCTCTGTATCCCAGGACCCGATCTAAAAATAAACAAGATAGTGGCATGATTGAGGAAGAAAGATCCTTCCTATCTATTCCTAGAAGGCCTAGGAAGAAAATGCAAGAAGAGCTAGGTGAGAAAGAAAAAGACCAAGAGGTAGAAATTTTTGAACCTTTAATAGTATCAAGAGAAGTTAATGAGATATTGCAAAGAATGGAAAGGGAAATTCAAGAAGAGCCTTTGGAAAAGGACTCTTACATTGAGCATTCAAGGATAGGAGATACATCATCACATTCATTTGCCAAGGAGACTATAAGATAAGAAAAATAGCTACAATAAGAAGAACACCTCAAAAAGATAGAAGAGTTCACAAGGGAGTTGGAAGTCAACAAGATTTTGGAAAGGCATTTGAAGAAAAAGAATGTTGGGTGTGGAGCTTGATTATCTTCTATATTCAAAGGTATCGCCACATTGGACCCCAATTTGTAATGGGGCGGCAATGCCGCTCGTAAAATATTCGCTGCAGGGGGGGTCCGGGGGGGTAGCTGTGATGTTTGGGAGCCCCCCCCTAGTGGGGGGATCGGGGTTAGTACCCCCAAAACTAAAAATATATGTAAAATTGCCTTGTAAAATGTTGTAATTTCGTAGTCAATCTGGGCTGTTCATTAGGCGGAGATCTAATGGTAGAAGTTATGTTTAATTTATGGTTTTTTGCCCTAGAAGGCAACCCCTCTCTATATATGAGGGAATTGTATTGTGTCTATGTATATCTGTATTCTAAGTGAGGAAGAGAGAGGGGATTGAGAGCGAAGAGGGAATTACAGCAGATCTATTGTAGGTTGTATATCTTCAGTTTGCTGGATAATATAAAAATAAGGACTGGGGACATAGCCCAAAATGGGTGAACCATGTATATATGGGTCTCTCTTGTTTTATGCGTTTTCTGTGTTTATATTTCTGCAATATTTTATGTGTTCCATTGATCTGTAATATATAATTCTCTAACAACTGGTATCAGAGCCGAAGGTATTTTTTTTTTTGGCTGATAAACTCGTAGGAGAGAAGGGTTCCTGGTTCGAGTGGGAGCAATGGTGGAAGATGGTAGGTTTAGGGTTGAAAAATTTAATGACAAAAACTACCAGCTGTGGAAGATGCAGATGGAAGATTATTTGTACCAAAGAGATCTGTACCAACCATTGAGCGGAAAGACAAAGAAGTGATGAGTATGATAGACACAGAATGGGATACTCTTGACAGAAAATCTCTTGGAAAGGCGTCAGTAGCATTTAATATTTCAAAGAAAATGAAAATAGAGGGTTTAATGTCGACATTGGCCAAACTATATGAAAAACCCTCGGCCTTAAATAAGGTATTTCTTATGAAGCATTTATTTAATATGAAGATGTCAGAAGGTGGATCTGTTGCTAATCATTTAAATGAATTTAATACAGTTACGAGTCAGTTAATTTCTGTAGGGGTAAATTTTGATGATGAAGTTAGGAATCTGTTATTTTTGTGCTCATTGCCAGAAAGTTGGAATGGTTTAGTTATGGCCATTAGTAATTTTGTCTATGCATCTAGTACTTTAAAGTTTGATGATGTTGTCGGTGCAATCCTTAGCGAGGAAATGTGACGAAAAAGCTCCAGTGAGACATTAGGTAATGCTTTGACTGCAGAGACTAGGGGAAGAAAAACGGAAAGAGGAAAGAGCCCTGGATATCGCATTAAGTCAAGAAAAGGTAGATCCAAGTTGAGATCGGGGATAGTGTGCTGGAAATGCGGGAAGAAATGACACCTAAAGAAAGACTACAAGTCTCGAAAGGGAAAAGAAGGAGACACGCAACAAGAAAATAATCATGAAGCGAATTGAACAGGTGATGTGTTGCAAGATGCTTTGATTATTTCATTAGAAAATATTATTGATGCCTGGCTGGTAGATTCAAGGGCCTCATTCCATGCCACACCTGATAGGAAACATTTTTATGATTGTGTTCAAGGAGATTTTGGATAGGTTCAATTGGGTGATGATAAACCCTATAAAATCATTGGAATGGGTACAATTTTCATAAAACATCAAAATGGAAATTAGTGGCTATTGAAGGAGATAAGGCATGTTCTAGATCTGAAGAAAATCCTAATTTTAACAGGGCAGTTGGGAGGTGAAGTTTGCATAACTATCACAGATAAAACCTGGAAGGTCACTAAAGGATCCCTAGTAATAGAGAAAGGAGGAAAGGTTGGTACATTGTATTTATGCAATGGTATTTTTAATTCTATTAATGCTTTAACCTCTACAGGAGAAGATACAACATTGTGGCATCATAGGTTCAGGCACATGAGTGAGAAGGGGATGCAGATTCTTCACTCAAGAAATTTGTTGCCATGTTTAAAGCATGTTGATTTAAAATTCTGCGAGAATTGTGTTTATGGAAAACAGAAGAGAGTCAGATTCCTTAGAGTTGGGAAAGAAAAGAAGAGTGAAAAATTAGAGCTTGTGCATACAGATGTATGAGGACCTGCTCAGGTATAATCTTTTGGTGGATCTTGTTATTATGTTACTTTTATTAATGATGCAACCAAAAAAACCTGGATTTATTGTATTCAAAATAAATCTGATATATTTGATACTTTCAAGAAATGGAAAGGTTTGGTTGAAAATGAGACAGGAAAAAGGTTGAAGTGTCTCAGATCAGACAATGGAGGTGAATATTGCAGTAAAGAGTTTGATAGGTACTATTCAGAGAATGGAATTTGTAAAAAGAAGATAGTTCCAGGAACACCACAAGAAAAGGGTGTGTCAGAAAGGATGAACAGGACAATCATGGAGCGTGCAAGGTGCATGAGATTGCATGCAGGATTGCCTTTACAATTTTGGGCAAATGCTGTAGATACTGATGTTTATCTAATAAATAGAGGGCCTTCAAGTTCTTTGGATGGTGGTATTCTAGAGGAGACATGGACAGGTAAAAAGGTAAACTACTTCTTTTTAAAGACTTTTGGTTGTGAAGCCTTTGTCCACATTAATAAAGAAAATAGAACAAAACTGGAGACAAAATCAAAGAAATTTACCTCTATTGGATATGGTGCTAATGATTTTGGTTATCGCTTTTATGATTATGAAAAACACAAAATCATTAGGAGCAGAGATTTCATATTCAATGAAAAGGTTTTGTATAAGGATTAGTTGCAGGAAAAGAAACAGGGAAAACAAAATAGAGAATACACAGTGCTTGACGAGATCATAGGAAAAGTGATGGTGCTTGAAAATCATAATGATCAACAGCCAGAACAACAACCACAACAACAAAAAGCACCTCAAAGTGGTGTTAGAAGATCTACCAGGATAAGTAGACCCCCTGAACAATACTCTCCCTCATTATATTATGTATTGTTGATTGATTCTGGTGAATCAGAATGTTATGAAGAAGTAGTTCAGGTAGAAAACAGGAAGAAGTGGGAGCAAGCCATGAAAGAAGAGATGGACTCCTTAGCACATAACCAGACTTGGGACTTAGTCAGATTGCCTACAGGAAAAACAACATTGCAGAATAAATGGGTTTACAAGTTGAAGGAAGAAGATGGAGGTAGAAAAAGGTATAAAGCTAGACTTGTGGTGAAAGGGCTTGCACAGAAAAAGGGTAAAGACTTTGATGAGATATTTTCTCTTTTTGCTAAAATTACTTCAATTAGAACTAATTTAAGTCTAGTAGCAGCTGAAGATTTGCATCTTGAGCAGTTAGATGTAAAGACAACCTTTTTCCATGGGGATTTGGAGGAAGAGATATATATGCAACAACCACAAGGATATGATGTAAAAGGGAAGGAGAAACTAGTGTGTAGGTTGAAGAAGAGCTTGTATGGCTTAAAACAGGCTCCAGGGCAATGGTATCTAAAGTTTGACAGGTTTATGTCTGAACAAGGTTATACTAGATGTCACTCTGATCATTGTGTTTATCTCAAAAGGAAAAATGATGGCAGCTATATTATATTGTTATTGTATGTAGATGACATGCTTGTTGTAGGTTCTAACATGCAGGAAATAAATGCGCTCAAAATAAAATTTGCAAACTCATTTGCAATGGAGGATTTGGGTGTTGCAAAACAAATCCTTAGTATGAGAATAACTAGAGATAGGAAGAATCACAAATTAACATTGTCTCAAAGTGAGTACATAGAAAAGGTGTTGAAAAGGTTTAATATGCAGAATGTAAAACCAGTTAGTATACCTTTGGCTAGCCATTTCAAATTAAGTAAGGAGGAGTGTCCCAAGACTCAGGAAAAAATGGCTCATATGTCTAAAGTTCCATATGCATCAGCAGTTGGAAGCTTAATGTATGCAATGGTCTGCACAAGGCCTGATATTGCACATGCAGTGGGAGTTGTAAGCAGGTACATGAAGAATCCAGGAAAAGAACATTTGATGGTGGTGAAGTGGATTCTCAGGTATTTGAGAGGTACCAGAAATAAAACACTATGTTTTGGTGGTTCAAACATTGCTCTACATGGATATGTTGATGCAGATATGGCGGGTGATTGAGATAACAGGAGAAGCATAACTGGGTATGTGTTTACTGTAGGTGGAACAATTGTGAGTTGGGTCTCAAAACTGCAAAGTGTTGTTGCACTCTCAACAACAGAAGTAGAGTATGTTGCTACTACAGAGGTTAGTAAAGAAATGATTTGGTTCCAAAGGTTTTTGGATGAATTGGGTAGGAAGCAGGAGTTCGGAAAGTTATACAGTGACAACTAGAGTGCCATACATCTTGCAAAGAAATTTGCATTTCATTCCAAGACTAAACATATACAGCTCAAGTACCATTTCATGTGGTCAACATTGGAAGATGGATAGTTAGAGCTGGAAAAGATACACACTAGCCAGAATCCTGCAGATATGTTAACAAAAGTTGTAACCAGGGAGAAACTGAGAATTTGCTCAGTTTCAATTGGTCTTCAAGTATGATGAAGAAGATGAGAAATAGCCAGGTCCAAAGTGTAGTCATTGTCCAACAAATAAAGCAACGATGGAGTTGCTATAATCAGTCTCCAAGTGGGAGATTGTTGGGTGTGGAGCCTGATTATCTTCTGTATTCAAAGGTATCACCACACTGGACCCTAGTTCGTAATGGGGCGGCAATGCCGCCCGTAAAATATTTGCTACAAGGAGGTCCAGGGGGTGGTGATTGCGACCTTTGGGAGCCCCCCCTGGCGGGGGGATTGGGGGTAGCGCCCCCGTAGCTAAGAATATATGTAAAATTGCCTTGTAAAATGTTGTAATTTCATAGTCAATCTGGGACGTTCATTAGGCAGAGATCTGATGGTAGAAGTTATGTTTAATTTAGGGTTTTTTGCCCTAGAAGGTAACCCTTTGCTATATATGAGGGAACTGTATTGCATCTATGTATATCTGTATTTTGAGTGAGGAAGAGAGAGGAGATTGAGAGCGAAGAGGGAATTACAAAGAATATGCTGTAGGTTGCATCTCTTCAGTTTGTTGGATAATATAAAAAGAAGGACTAGTTGTTTCTCCATGGACGTAGCCCAAATTGGGTGAACCACATATATCTGTGTCTCTCTTTTTTTATGTGTTTTCTGTGTTTATATTTCTGCAATATTTTATGTGTTCCAATGGTCTGTAATATATAATTATCTAATAGAGAATAAGATGTACAAACAAAAGAATAAAAATCTCATCAAATAAAATGAAAAATTGAACAAAAAAATTGATAAGCTTGAAACAAGAACATATTGATCTTTAAACAAACTTACAGGTGGCTAAATGAAAAGAACACATGGAAATACAAATATGAGAGACAGAAGGTGATGGATACTATCTAAAAGGAAGGGAAATATGAAGGTATTGATTGTTTTCTATAGGAAGCACAACAAGAGGCTTCAGGATCAGGGACAGTAGGTACATCAACAGTCAGAAGATCAAAGAGAAGAAAGCAAGCATGAGGACATGCTTGGAGATTAGCAAGGGGGGATATTGGCCCTCGATTTTATCAATTTTGCTTATTAAAAATCCACTTAACTTACATCATATTACGCCTTGCATCATCCATATATGACTTATTTTTACCTTATTATTCATATTCAGGTAAATAAATTATGTTTTTCAATTTTTAGACATTTTTGTAAAAATTTGGTTTTAAGAATATTTTTGGACAGAACTGGCAATTCCCGTAATAGCTCCATTAAAGTGATATATTCAAGACACTTGGGCTCCAGCTGAATACATATTTGGAAATCTTAGGAACCAAGGATGGATGAACAACTATTGGCTTAGTCAAAATGAGCAAATACAAGCCCATTCAACACTGGTCAAACTTGACCTGTCACCTAGAAATCCTTATTAAAAATGGGGCAGTTTTAGGATTTTTTGGAAATTTTCCAGATTTCTTATAACTAATGGATGGCTTGGACTTGATGAAATGGGATAAAATTAATGATGGTTGTTTTAGACTTTTTAGCTTATATGGTTATCATTTTTCCTATTTAAAGAGAGACACTCATAATTTGACTATGTAGAAAAAATTATTATTTTTGAGATAATTGAAGACAAAGCTTTTGTTTCACGATTTATTTGTGTTTGCTGGAGTGAATGAGTTGTTGTAGCTGAGTATTTTAGCAGTGTACTAGCAAGGTTGGAGGGCCCCCATCCAAGCTAAGTACACTTTGTTGTATCATGTTTATATGTGTATATGCTAGTTTGATTCTCCATGTTTATTATATTCATTTGCTGTGAATATTTGTAAATATCTTTAATGTGAATTTATTTTATGAGATGTGATAATTGAATATTGCTTCCTTTAGTGACTAGCTTGAATGTGGAAGGACAACTAGGTCTCTTTAAAATATTCTCTTCTCCGTGAGCTAGGACTAAGACTGAACATGATTCACTTCTTTCAAGCTTTCCTAGATTAAGTTCTTATGCTTTCATTACATTCTTTTATTCTTACTTAGATATTGGCAATATCATTATAGAATTATTGAGGGAGGACAACGAGGTCTATTTGAGAGATCCTCTTCCTTGTTTTTCTAAAACAACCTAATTTCATTGATCAATAATGTATGCTTTTATGGAATAGATTTAGAGAATTTTGGTTAAGTTGTGAGGAGTGATTTATATTTATAATATGTATTTCCATTCTTAGTTATGTAGAATGATTTATATTTTTAATTTGAACTTCTGTTCTCACAACCACTTTCTACATTAGTTATTATCCAAAAATCCATAAATTGTGGTTTGCTTCTAAGATTACCAACCTGAATTGATAGTAAAATACATGTCTTAATTTACACAACAAATTGAGCTGACAACTACAACTTGACATTCTAAAATAAATTTGTAACTTGATATACACTTTACAAGGTATTTGTGATTGGGAAAACCGTGACAATAATTTTCTTGAACATTGATATGATGGCAAGGAAGCATTGTTCACACACAAATTTGAAGAGTTTTCCAAAAAGATTAGATGAAGTTTATAATAATCGGATTCAAACACTTTTCTAGCTAATTCTTGAATTGTTGGATCCCTTACTAAAGCTCTCACTATGTAACAACAAAGAACTTGGTGAAGAAAATTTTAAATAATATGGTTATAGTTTCAGATTATAGAGAGAGATGTTGGGCTTCAATTTCGTGAGGTCACAGTAATTTGTTTTCGAAAACCTAAGCCAAGTAGCACTAAAGTGGCTTCCACATCTACACCATAAGGTACATGCCAGTATCATTTTTACCATAAAGTTTTTGAATTCTCAAGTCCAAATGATTCTTTTGTCCTAGTTACAAGAGTTCCAATTAGTGACTTCATTTCATGCCATAAGCCTTGTTAGTCAGGCCAAAGTGGAAACTTCGAGATCACTCATTACCATTATATGAATCTTGTTATCACCAAAATATGCAAAACTTCTAGTTTCCAGTTTGAGAGTGAAGGGTCTTCTGCCAAGGATGGTTGTTAGTTAGAAGTCTATAGTCATTACGTTTAGATGGATAGATTAAATCTCCACAATTGGGCACAATGGATGTATAAGAGTCCTTGGAATCAGTAAAAATATAGGTAGATCTAGTCCCCAACATTCAAAACTGATAATTGATGTAGAAAATGGGAGTTGTCTCTTCCATTGAAATTAAATACCATCAACGGGAAGGAAATATTCTACCATTCCACCAGATCCCACAGAATTCAACAACCTATATTGTTTATACTTAGATCTGATAGGATCCTAGGAGGATAAAATTGATCCAGGTGGATGTTGGTGGCCACCCACCTAGCCCATTTGGACCCCCACCATTGTTTCTCTCAGAATTTTCAGTTTCCTAAATTGTAGCACAGTTTACTATTTTTAGCAGTTTTTCAGGTCCTGAACTTCCGGAGCTGTTTTGAGGCCCTAAATGACGTTTTTTTGGGAAATCTAGGGGCAAGATGGGTCTATGGACCGATGTTGCCCTTAGATTTCCAAAAAAATGTCATTTAGGGCCTCAAAACAGCTCTGGAAGTTCAGGACGCTGAGAGAAACAATGGTGGGGGTCCAGTGGGCTAGGTGGGTGGCCAACAACATCCACTTGGATCAAAAATACACTAGAGTTACCATTAAAAGTGATCCTATAAGTGGATTCGATAAACTGCTCATTGAAGAGATATACAGTCTACAGTTGTTCTGACACCACTCATCCTTTGTTCCGTAAACCACTAAAGGTTCCCCTGCAAGAAGTTTTATGGTTTGAATTAGTGATGAAACATAATAATAGCTCGGACCTGCGTGCTATCAACTTCCATTGCATTCACTTCATTTCTGTATGCTAGGCAAGCTGGACCCACATCAACTTTTATTACATTAACATGTTGTAATTCTTGTTCAAAATTTTCCATTGCATTCACTTCATTTCTGTATGTTAGGCAAGCTGGACCCACATCAACTTTTATTATATTAACATGTCGTAATTCTTGCTCAGAATTAAAGGCCTAACATATATGTATTTGTATTGTAAAATTTCAAAAGGAGGTGGGGTTTTATTTTAAAAGGTTTTTATTTAATTTATATAATAATATATATAATATATAATAAAAAATAAAAAAACTACCTTTTGTAATTTAAATTATTTCAAAAAACTTTTTTAAAAAGAGGGAAAGAGTTTTGGAAATTGTTTCAAGATTCAGTTGGTACAGTTAGGTTAGGAGGCATAAATAAAAGCCAAGAATTAGATTTTGAAAGGGTTCAGAGTCCAATTCTCATGTAATGTTCCTTCCTAAATTTTCCTAGGAAAATTAATTTTGACAATTTTGGTTAATACTAGCTCAAGGCCAATTTTGGTGCAGAACATACGAGGAATGCTTTATTTGCATGCTAGTGGAATATGGGGCCCGCTTAGAATACACACTTGGTAGGAAGGGAATTAGGATTTCTTAAGGAAAAATTGAAATTGTGGAGGGACTGTTATAGACATTTTTGGGCACTTCAACCCCAATCATAAATGTCCATAAACTGAGGGCTCCTAAGTCCCTAAAAGTGTTGCTTCACTACCTAAAGGAA
>APFE030752677.1:0-29091 GCA_000404065.3 Pinus taeda
TTAGCTTCTGTTAGCTTTTGTGAGGCTGACATTTTTTGCACTTGGTCTTGTAATTTTGATATATCATGTAGCATTTCTTCCTCTTCTTCATGATTCATGCTAGAGCTTTCAGGTTCCTTACTAGGTGTTTGCATTATCTTTCCTCGGGGCATCAGTTACCAATAATAGCACTCTACTAGCCCTTTGAATTCCTTCAAAATAAATTTTCAAACCAATCTTAAGCAAAAATTTAAAAAAATCTACACACCTTTGTTTTCTTTGTAGGAGCTCGATATTGCCTCTGATGTATCTCTGTACTTTCAGAACATCCAGTTCTAAACTTGTGCCCTGTGGTAGCCTCTGTGTCCTCTTTCCAATGCCACTAGTCTGACCCCAATTGGATTCTCTAATGTAGAGTTATGCCAAATCTCCCATAGTGACCTGATTATAGACCTTTTCAGAAGAACGAACTTGTATGAAGTTCCACGTGTCACTATTTGGACCTTTGGCTCTGAAAAATATCTAAAAGAAACTTTAGTCCGTCCTCTTTCTGTACCTTTTTGCGAAATTTCAATCTGATGCTTAGAGAGAAAGTTATAACGTTTTTCCCGAGGTCACCTATTTGGAATGTAATTCAGGAGTATGCAAAAAGACCAACTTCCTCAGATCATATCTGTGTAAATATACCACAAAAAGCTCTAAAATTCGGACCCGAGTTACAGCGCAATGTCTTCTCAAATGGGTTTTTTTTGGAATTTTGAAACATCACAGAAAAAAAGGTATAGCGAAAATGCCACGATGACCTATTTGGAGCAGTGAAACCCTAGAACTTGGCTCTGATACCAAATGTTATGAAACCAACTCAAGAAAATATAGAAAAGATAGATCAATGCCTTAGAATTCAGCCTCTTCGAGGGGGAAACCTCCTTTACATTACATAAATAAAGTTCTTTGGGATGATACAAATGACAAAACCTCCTTTCTATATAGGAGTCTAAGGAGTCACAATATAACCCAGCCGACCTAACAATAATAATACAAAGCCACAAAAATAACAATAGAGGGATTCTATGTGGCATAGTAATAACAATATGGGGGAAATAGGGACACAACAATATTAATAAGGGGTACAACTGCCATAGTAATGGGGTAATCACTAGTATTATAGGGACCCAACAAAATCTAACACGTGGTGAATTTATTTAATCCTAGAATTTTGTTATATGCTAGAAGAAAATATAGCACATTCTAGATTTTATTTTTCCTGCAGTGTTGTTGTAAACATGCTCGTGTTTGTGTTAGAAGTAATTTTAACAAGGAGTATATATCTTTTGAAGCTATAATGTTGTTATGTGCTTATGTTTTCTAAAGGAAATCTAGCACTCATTAGATTTCTTTCATCTTACAATGTTGTTATTAACGATGCACTTGCATTTGTGATAAAATGAAATCTAGCATGCGTTATATTCCTTTTTCTTGATAATGTTGTTGTTTACAATAAGCTTATGTTTTTTTATAAAAGTAAATAAAACACATGTTAGATTTTTTCACCTTAAATTGTTTTTATGTGCTTGTGTTTGAGCTAGAAGGAAATTTAACATGCACTAGATTTCTTTCACAATGCAATGTCTTGGTTGGAAATATGGTTGTTTGTGCTAGAAGGAAATATGCTAGAATTATTTGACCTTGCAATGTTGTTATTAGAAATTTGCACGTGATTGTGTTCTTTGAAATTTTCACGTGATTGTGTTAGAAGGAAATTTAGAACATGCTAGATTTATTTTATTGCAATGTTGTTTTTTGAAATATGATTTAGTTTGTGCTAGAAGTAAATTTAGTGTGTGCTATATTTCCTTAACCCTACAATGTTGTTATGTTATTTTGTTTGTGCTAGAAGGAAATCTAGCACGACTTAGATTTATTTCATCCTTTAATGTGTTTGTGTTTGTGCTAGAAGGAAATCTAGTATGCACTAGATTTCCTTGCCCTGTAATGTTGTTGTTGTCAACATGGTTTTGTTTATGCTAGAAGTAAATCTAGCATGCATTATAATTCTTTAACCTTACAATGTTTTTGTCTGATTATATTTATGCTAGAAGGAAATCTAACACACATTAGATTTCCTTCACCTTGCAACGCTGTTATTAGAGATGTGCTTATCTTTGGGCTAGAAAGAAATCTTGCATGAACTATGTTTATTTCACAATGCAATGTTGTTTTCGGATTTATGATTGATTATGCTAGAAGAAACCTAGCATGTGTTATGTTTCATTCAACTTGGAATGTGCTTGAGTTTGTGATAGAAATGAATATAGCATGCACTAGACTTCTTTAGTCCTACAATGTTGTTATGTCCTTGTGTTTGTGCTAGAAGGAAATACAACGTGACTTATATTTCTTTCAAATTGAAATGTGCTTGTGTTTGTGTTAGAAGAAAATTCAGCACATGATAGATTTCTTATACTCTACAATGTTGTTGTTGAAAGTGTGCTTGTATTTGTGGTAGACGTAAATCTAGAACTTGCTAGGATTCTCACTCTACAATGTTGTTATGTGCTTGTGTTTGCGCTAAAAGGAAATATAAAACATGTTGGGTTTGCTTTTACCTCCCAATGTTTTTATTGCTAACATGTTTTTGTTTTGGCTGAAAGGAAATCTAACAAGTGCTAGATTTGTTTTGTCCTCTAATGTTGTTGTTGGAAATATTTATATGTTTGTGTTAGAAGTAAATATAATAGACTAAATTTTTCTCACCCTACAATGTTGTTATGGCATTGTGTTTGCATTAGAAGGAAATCTAGTATGTGTTATATTTATTTCACCTTGTAATGTTGTTATTTGCAGTGTGTTTGTGTTTTTGATAGGAGGAAATCTAGCATGTGTTATATTTGTTGAGTCTAGTAATGTTGCTGTGGAAATATGTTTTTGAATTTGTATTAGAAAGAAATCTAGTATGTGCTACATTTTTTTCACAATGCAACATTATTTTCGACAATACAGTTATTTTTTCTAGAAGGAAATCAAATGCCTTGCATTTTTTTTATTTTGCAATGTGCTTCTTTCTGTGTTAGAAGGAAATTTCACATGCACTAGTTTATTTATTTATTTATTTTTTGCAGTATTTTTGTTAACATTATGTGTGTGTTTGTGATAGAAGTAAATCTATCAAATACTATATTTCTAACACCTTGCAATGTTGTTATGTGCATGTGTTTATGATAGAACGAAATACAACACACATTAGATTTATTTCACCTTACAATGTTATCATTCACAATGTGCTTTTATTGTTTGCTAGAAGTAAATCCAACATGTATTAGGTTTCTTTAGCCATACTGTTTGTGTTGGAAGGAAATATAAAAACATGCTAGATTTTATTTTACCCCGCCGTAATGTTGTTGTATACAACATACTTGTGTTTGTGCTCAAAGTAAATCTAACACATGTTAGATTTATTTCACCTACCAATGTTGATATGAGTTTTTTTTTTTTTTTTTCCAAAAGGAAATGTGGCATGCTTAAATTTCTTTCCCCTTCCAATGTTGTTATTGGAAATGTGCTTGTTTCTATACTAAAAATAAATCTAGCACATGCTACATTTATTTTTCTTTCTAATATTGTCGTTGGAAACATGTTTGTTTTTTTCTAAAAGTAACTCTAGCACATGTTAGATTTATTTCACCCTACGATGTTGTTATTTGTTTGTTTTTATGCTAAATTGAAATATAACGTACGATAGATTTATTTCACATTGCAATGTTTTTATTGGCAATGTGATTGTGTTTGTGATAGAGGGTAATATGGAATGTTTTTTTTCACAATACAATTTTGTTGTTGGAAACATTCTTATGTTTGTATCATATCCCATTCTTAGAACACATATTCCATATGAAGGGCCTTCTAATTATTTGAGGGTTTAACATTTTTTATATTGTAACAATAGTATATGTAAGCATGGACTAAACCACATTATCTACCTAAAAGGCAAGGTCAAATTTCATAAGCATGGAGATGTCCAAGGAAAGATTATTATTGCAATGTTTTTATTGACAATGTGTTTGTGTTTCTACTAGAAGGAAATTTAGCATGGACTAGATTTACATTACAATGCAATGTTGTTGTTGGCAATATTCTTGTATGCGATAGAAGGGAATCTAGCATGTGTTACATTTCCTTTGCCTTGCAATATTGTTAATGACAATGTGCTTGTTTTTGTGATAGAAGGAAATCTAGCTTGTGATAGATTTATTTTGGTTTGCAATGATTTTCTTGTAATTATACATGTGTTCGTGATAAAACTAATTCTAGCATGTGCTAGATTTCTTTCACCATATAATTGTTTTATTGGAAATATCCATGTGTTTGTGATAGAAATAAATATAGGATGCAATATATTTCTTTTGCCTTGCAACATTCTTGTTGGAAATATGCTTTTGTTTCTACTAGAAGTAATTCTATCACATTCTATATTTCTTTGAGATTGCAATGTTGATATGTGTTTGTCTTTGTGCTAGATGAAGGTCTAGAAGATAAATCGCCACAGTTAATGTTCTTTCATTTTGTTTTTCTTTTATGGGTTTTAAAGCGAACTAAGAATACACATGACTATAAGAGATAACGTTTGTGTACATATGATGTTGTTGTAGTCTCCATAGTTGTTATTATTTATTTATAATGTAATGTCTTTTGGAAATGTGCTTATGCTCATGCTAGAAGGAAAGCTAGTAGGTGATATCTTTCCTATAGTCACAATTAAAAGAACATAATAAACTATTTGGGGGTGCCTTTTTTCCAATCAATGCCATGATTAGCTATTATAATTGTAAGTTCTCCACTTGTTATTGTTCTTGTTCATTTTTTTACACATAATGATTTGAGTAGCTATAGTATTTATAAATTGATATTTTCTTCAATAATTCGAAGGAAGCACCCAATGAAAAAGGAAGGTCAAGAAACACAACACCAAAATCTTTAAATGGTATGATAATTTTAAAATTAGTTTATACTCTATTACAATGGTTAGAGATTATGCTAATAAATGGTTGTTGATTAATGATGTGTGTGCTCCTTATTCTTGCAATAAGCTTGCATATGGTTTGAAATTCTTTGATTTAGTGCATATGTATGAAATGAGATGTTATAAAAGATTAATTCATTATATTTTTTTAATTTATTTGAAATTATCGTTATATATTCTTAAAAATGTTTCCAGATGCTAAGAACTATGGTACAAGTGGGATTCCAAAAAAACCATCAAGGAATAAAGTGAATTCAAATAGGATAGAACAGAAGTCTCTTATAATTGGTATCATATTTTCAAACATATTTTATGTTCATTTTCAAATAATTAGATAATATTCTAGTATGTAATTTAAGGCTAAATGAATTTTGATATATCATTGAATGATCACAAATACACCATGTTAGTATGAATTTTCCACATTAAAAACCCAATTTCACACAAAAACCCATGGAAATAGCCTTAGGAGTGGTTTTTTAATGAGGACAACCCATACTAACATGGGCATTTTGCTTTTCCTATCAATTTTAGCTAGGTGATAACTTTTGGTGTCATATAGTAAACTTGCATAACATATGTACTCATTTATTATTGTGCATGTAAATGGAAATAATGTATTATAAGGTTGTTTAACAATATTTGGTTTTTTGTGTCTTCCATAATTTTTTTTGGAAATTGTGGAATTTGGTGTGCTTGAAATTTGTAGTAAAATAGTGAAGGGAAAACAAAAAACAAATGATATAGAAATGATGCCTCCTTCAACTGGTATGGTGGTATTATATTTTTTGTATACTCTCTTAGAAATGCTTATATTAGGTGGTTTGTCAAAATTTAAAATAACATTATGTGACAATATTTGAAATTATAATTTCATTTTGATTCATGCAAATATTATTTTTTTGTTGTTTGCAAAATTGGTTGGCCCCAAAGTAAATGAAATATTACAACCATCACTTAAGAAAAAGAAAAGTTATTCAAATCAAATGGCAGTATCAATAACACCTTCTACTTCTACTTTTGAAATGATTAAAAATTATAATACATCTAATAAATATGAGTTTGTGCAATATCACTATGTCCAAATAGAAGCTCCCATGAATATGTTTCCTAATATGTATCTATTTGGATCCATAGATGGAAAAGAACCTAATATATTAGGAACAATTATTAATTTATATGCTTGCAATGAAAATGGCATTGACTTTCAAGTGGAGGTGATTAAAGAAAATGAGGTAAAATTAATTTATTGTCAAGTGGAGTATATAAAATTTAGACTAGATTTGATTGAAAATTCAAGTACTGATTCACCAAGTATGATAAATAATTCAATGTTCAAGCTGGATAACTATGAGAGCTTCAGTTGCATATTAATGTGAAGAAATTCATGAATCCCTCAAGCACTGGTATCTATTTTCAATCTCCTTTAGTAGAAAAGTGGATATTGAAATATGTACAAAAGCCCCCAAAGTGTTTAAATTGAGATCACAAGATGATTTAAATGTTCTAGTATTAGTGAAATCATTCCTAGAGTAATTTTAAACCTCATTGCCTGATGCTCTTCTAACTCTATTAGACATAAATGAGTATGATCCATTAGTAAACTCTATCAAAATTATAAATGAGACATATCTAAATGCTAAGAATATCAATTTTTGAATAGTTTATGGTTAACACACCATTCAAGCACTGAATTTTTCTTAACAAATCATAAATATAATGTATCTATGGAGGTGAAATAAAAATATAAAAAACATAATGCTCAATTCTTGCATCCATTAGTTGAAACCACTCAGGTGATCCACATTTGTTGTCAACTAAATTCTATAAAATAAAGTATCACACAAAACTCCATTTATTGCTTGTGTGCACTTTGAAAGACATTTCTTAATTGCCAATGACAAATTAAAGAAAAGGAGGATTGGATGTTCTAAGATGGCTGAAGAAAATATATATAATTTAATTATTTTTACATTTAACATTTTATTATTGTATCTCTTTTTATTTTAGTTAAATGAGTAGAGCTGATAATATAAGTCATAGTTTCTCATATTTATAATGGCTTCTTGTTAGTTTGTAACACCTTATTTAGTTTCATTTCTACATTGAATCCTTATTAGTTTATATTTATTATTTTAGCAGGTCGATGATGAAAGGTTGTTCTTCTTTTTCGATTGTCCAATTACAAAGTTTTCTGATAAAAAAATCTCTTATATCTTGATCAACCTATTTGGGATAAATGGGATGCTTCTTTTAACTATTACCAACTAGGCACATTAAAGTGTTATCCAAGCCAGCTTGATTTTGAGAACTATAAGAGAAATAGTCTACACAATTTGACAAAAGCTACTTTTCACCCCCTTTAGGGATTAACCATAGAAGAAATTGTTTCACTAGTAGATAACTTATTGGATGTAACCATTTTGTTTTCTATTCCACCTAATCATCCAACAAATGAAATAAAATTAAAAGATTATTATTCTAAATTGAAAAGCAACATAACAATATTCAATGCAATGGTTACATATTCTCAAATTCATGATGGGAAATTGAATGAAAAGACTCTTACAACATTCAACATTATTGAGCATTATGAAATTAATGATATCATATTTTCCAAATATTTAGAACATAGTGGAGGGCTCTACTTATGTAAAAGGAACATGTAATTCAAAGATAGAGTCCCTTTCTTAGCAAATATGTGGATTCATTGACAGAATGATAAATGGATCAACATTTGTTCAACAGGTTGACAACAATTTTTAATTTGGTTGTCATTTTGGGGGCTCTGGTATTTTGTCAACACTTTTGCACTCTTTTCCATGTCAGTTGCAACCAATTTTATTGACCTTGTTGTTTTGGATACACTGGATTTGAAAAAAGAACCATTCCATAAGGGATATTAGATTGAATTTTTTCAATTTCTTATTGAAAAAATGAGTTGAATGACTTTACTACAATTCTTTTAGTAGGAATTTTTTTTTGTAATGTTGTACCCCAGTCTTTGGAAATTGCCATAAAGAACTCCAAGTTCAAATATAAAATTACTAATGCATTTATGAATATAATTCCCAAAAAAATTATAGTTATGATATAGTTTTTACTATACCTTTCTATACTTCAGAATTAAAAGGATTTGGAGGCTTCAAAATAGTCTCACACATTTGATGAAAATGAGAGAGATTATGATTTATGGAGGATTTATTGGAAAGACACCAACAATTTAGTGATGCAAAAGTAGTTATTTGTTTTTATTCTGGGACAAATTTAATCAAGGCTTGGCGTACATATGGAAGAAGAATTACACGTGTCATGAAAATAGAGTCACAAAGGATAATCATGTTTAATAATTACAGATATTTTCAACTATCAAATCCAAGATTCATTAAATTCTTGGAAAATTCAAGTACTACAGTTCCTTTGTTGTATCTCTTATAATACTTTGGATACTATTTTGTTTAGATTTCTTAATTGTCAAAGTGTTTACTAAAATGAATAATGATGGAGATTCTAAACTAGAGAATGATGGAAGTGGGAAGCAAAAAAAAATCAATATAGTGCTTATGATGTTCAAAAAAGTTTAGAGATGGAAACAGGAGGAGAAGGAAGAGGAGTAAAAGTCATCATACCAACTACATAATTCGTTTGGTTGTTGCTCTTGTTACTTTTTGAATTTATTTAATTTCCATATTCATAACATTCTTGGATGTCTATTCTAAGGAATTATGAGAAGAATGAAATTAATCAAGACAATGACCATGGATAGATGAGGATATAAATTGGTATTAATCTTTGTAATTTTATCTTTCTTTTTGGTAAAATATTATTTTTATTATCGTGATTCATAGCATTTCATATGTTGATTATAGTTGGAAATAAAGAGGATGAATATAGTGAACAAGGGAATGTCCCACAAAACTACAATCAAGACCAAAATATTATATGGACAGTTAAGGATAATTCATTTTTTGTATAGTTGTTTAATGCATTTTTTTCATTGTAACAATTTATAACATTTTTTTATGTTTATTATAGCGACAAGAAAGGAGAACAAAGAACTAGATCAAATGAATGTGAAACAAAGCTTTAAAAAGGGAAAAAATATAATATCGGGTACTTATAATTTGTCCACTTGTTTTCCTTATTATTTAATGATTTTATTCATTTTCACAATTCAAAATATTTTATATGTTTAATTTAGAGACAAATAAAGGTTACAAAGATGATGTTGAGGTGAAAAGTTACAAATATGAAGATAATGTCATATCAGATACTTATAAATTGTCTTCTTGTTTATCTTATTATTCTTCTAATTTTAATGCTTGTAACTACCATACCATTGTATATTTTTATTATAGAAACAAATAAAAATGACAAAATCAACAATCAAAATAATTTTGATGGTGTGTGTGTGTGTTTCTTTTTAAAGGTTGCATTACTAATTTTTTTTCTTTTGCCAATTTTGCATTGAATATATATTTTATATTACATAATTTGATGATAAGAAGTACTACTGGTATTTGATTGAAGGTTTAATATGTTTACTCCAGGTTCTATGAGGATGACAAAAGAAATTATTGTTTCATTTGTAAATAGTATAAAAAACACTCAAGCTAAGTGTATTGTTTCAATAATTTTTCTAGTAATTTTTGTAACATGAATAAAATGGTTTGAATAGATTATTTATCATTATTTTGCAGCCAAATAACTGAAAACAAATTAGTTGTTTTTGAACTAAAAGGACATGTTGTAATGGCTACAACAACCCAACATTTTCCTTAGCTTCATTTTGGAGCTTCCCTACCAATGGTCCTTAGCAGCATGTCTTGCACTGTCAAGTACATAGGCTTCAATTGAGTTTCAGTGGTCTGCCAACTTGTGCATGTCAACTTGTTTGCCTCCCACCCGTAGGCTGTCATTCTAGACTTCCAAAATGTTCTGGCTGAGATGTTATCCCTGAAAATTGCGCAATTCTAGAGGGGAACCAACCTTCCTTATAGAAATTGTGCAATCCTACTGGGCTCTAGAATTACGCAATCTAGATAGGCAACCTTCCCTCTAGAAATTGTGCAATCCAGCCAGACAGTGGGGTTCATCCCATAAATTGTGAAATTCTGGGAGGTAATGACCTGCTAACCCCATAAATTGTGCAATGCCTAAGGGACAACTAACCCTTCTCAACCTTCAGGTTCATTGTTTCCCTCCGGGACTAAGAAATCTTGATTTGCATGCATGGGCTTCTTTTCCAAAAATAGCAAAAAAGCAACATGCAAAAAGCATCCCTAGATTTTAGGGATCTATTTTTAGCAACTAGAGGTTACATGAAAAGGTCGTTTTAGAAACCTGCTACCAAGTGTCATTTTTTCCTAGATTTGTGGCATGCGCATCATAACCGTGATGTTATCAAAACTCATTTTCTGAATGTTGTGGAGCTCATTCCTCACATCGATCTTGTAGCTTTAACATCCACAACACATTTAGGAGTCTTTGGCACATTTAGCTAAGCTTTTTGAGGGTAAGTTTTCTTTTGATATCTTGTCTTGTGTTTCTATTGCTTTTTGTATTTTTATTTTTGTAAGTGTTGTCTTCTTGATTTCAATGAATGCTTGTTGTCATTTCAATGCATGTTAGCTTGTAGAAACATTGTTTTAGTTTTTCTTTGCATCTCACTACTGTCACAGGCATGACACCATTTCTGCACTAACTGTCGCCATCATGGCGACTTGCTTCACATGCATGCTTGCTTTCCCATTTTCTGAATAATGCACTCACTATTTTCATGCATGATGATTCACTCTTGTTTTCACTCAGCTTCACCATGCATTTAGACTTCTCATGTTTCTAGTCACTCGTCGGTGGGTCTAGGTTGCCTTGGGCCAGACCCTCCCTTGCCCGACTAGAAAATGCACATTTCGGGAAGTGAAGTCTTTGCCTTCCCTCCAAAAATTGCATAAATCATGCCCAGCACTAACCTCTAGGCTTGCATTACGTAATTATGGGAGGCAGTGCCTTGCAGGCCCGAAAAATTGTGTAATGCAGTTTGCTAGTTTGCATGTCATTGTTGATTGAAATTGCGCTTTACGTAGTTTCAAACCTTAGTAAGCCTCGATGGACTATCAATTGCATGATTCCAACATTCAATCAGCCTTTTCACAGGCTGGACTATGCCTTGTGCAGTTTTTGTAGTCAGTCTCCCAACCTCCTATTGGAAATTGTGCAATCTTCACAATGACTCACACAAGTATGTTGCAAGTCAGTCCTGAAGTTTGTTTTGGTTTTCGAATGACATATTGGTTGCCGTGTGTGTTTCTATGTCTCTAGGTATTGTTCGTCTGCCTCTCAACGGCATAGGTACAATGGCATCCAGGAGAGAAGAGTCAAACTACATTGTTGAGAGTGTAACTAGGGATGCAGTTGAACAAGTGTCTATGAGTTTTCTTATCTATGAAGACATGAAGCTACTTAGAGACAAGGATATCAGGATGAAATTCCAGTGGCATCACAGTGAGTAGCACCATCAACAATAGTAGAGGGTAGCAGACTTGTGCATGATAAAGGCAAGCGGAAGGTTGTTGATAGTGTAAAGGTGAAGCAAAGCTACAAGTTCAAAGTAGATCTACTCATGATGAAAGAAACTTTGGAGATTGAGGCTATGAGGCAATAACGCGACAAGAGGATCGTGAAAAGGAAAAGAGAGAAACAGAGGATGCATGAAACAAAGAAGGAGTTGCAGGAGTTGAAGCAACATCTCAAGGAAGAACAAGAGTTGCGCAACAAAGATAAGGAAGCACAACAGGAACAGGTGCAGTAGGAGGCGCAACATGCACATATTGATGAAACTCCACCCATATAGGTTATAGACCCATCCTAGTAGCTGACACAGAGAAGATAGGGTGAGAAGTGTTGTCAATTGTATGCATGGGTGTCGAGGAGCATGGATGTCATTTTTCACACGCAAGTGATCGTATCCATTGACACACTCACCGAGGTGAAGAAAAAGAACCAAGTCCAACTGGAGCTATACATGTATTTTGATGAGTTGATGTGCATAGCCACCAACACACACTTGGAGGTAAACTTAGATGTTATGCATCAGTATGTTTCTAGTCAATTTGCACTCAATACTATGATGTGCATGTTATCAGATGAGTTGGATAGAGGAGCCAAACCAGTGTACCCAGATGCAATAAAGGAAAGAGTCACTTTCAAGAGGATGTGACCATTGGGCACGCATACACCATTGAGGACTACCAAGCTTTGCATCAGTTCGCCACCATCGACCATCATAAGGATGTCGAGGAGTTGGTCTTCCCAGAGTTGTCCGAGTCTTAGTGATGCCTTGAATGGCTTACTCAAGCCTATTTTGAATCACATGGGTACATGTGCAAATTTTAATGTAACTTCTTGTAAAAGTGAAAGAACATGTGTCAATAGTAGAATGTAATAGTCATGTAGTAGTTGAAGAGTCATGAGGGTAGGTGAAGAGTCACAAAGGGGAATTTCAAGGGTCACCCCACCCTTTTCTATTTATAGAACCTCATAAATCATTGTACATGATTTTGGGAGCCAAGCTTCCTATAGGTGTATCTTAGAGAAATCTTGGAGTGTATTGTAATGAGCCTTGGCTTCTCCACAGTACAGAGCTAGTATATCTCTTTGGAGGAGCAGGTAACATTGACTGTAATTTTCCTTTGTCGGGACTAGTAGTTGGACATGGTTTTATGTATGATTGGAACTTTCACCTTGTTAATATAACAGAGCCATCCCATTTCATGCATATGTTGTTATTGTATTTCAGCTATCTTGGTTATGATAACAACATAGTTATTTTTTTCTTACGCATGTATGTATGGACTCTTTCTATAGATGTATGTATGAATCTTGTTGAGATGTGATGTTGGTTTAACCATCACTTTGGATCTTTGTTTCACTTACCTTCTAGCTAGTGATGTATCTTTTCTCATGTGTTCCCTTCCAAGCCACGTGTTTCCACAGATTTCCATGGGGCGCACTTATTCCACCTTCTGTGTGTTAGAACCCTTCATGCCCCTTCCTTGGCTTGCTACGCTGGTCACACCCTTACTACCAGCAAGGACACATTGCTTACCTCTACGCATAACCATGGCCAAGGAAATACCATACAACCCATTGATGGGACTCCTACACGAAATAGTCTGAGGTCTAGTTGGGACTTCTTACCTGGAAGATCCGCTTGAGATGTTGGCGGGTTCAGCACTGTCAACATTTCTAGCACTAGAAGGAGGGCCATATGACAAGTTGAGCCCTTACATCCTATTTTGAATCTTTGCATGTCTCTCATGAATACCCGTAGACTACTCTCTTTGTGATGTCTATCTCATGCTGACCCTGTTGATATAATGAGGGAGTTTTATGATCTCTTGTTAGAATTCATGTACAATGATGAAGGCTAAGTGTCTTGGTCTGAGTACATACATGACTTCCTTGCATTCCTTGAGGATGCAGATGAGTTCGATGAAGTCAAGGACAACTTGCTACTTTCACACACACTTTGAGAATCCTCACAATGATGGTGCCACAACCTACCTCACGGTTGCATGCACTCACTTTAGAAGTTTTGTGATCTCATTGAATCTACTTTCCATCATTTTGATCCAGAACCTCTTGATGAAAAACTGTTAAAAAAATGGAAGAAACCAGAAGAATTGCCTATTTATTTTTGGCAGTGCTTCCATGTATTGTAGTTTGAATCTCAAAAAATCCAGATGAAGTTTCAATATCCTTGGGATAGATCTGACTATTATCTTAACAAATAAGCAAATCCCAAGATGAAGTTGAAGTTCAAACCTCGCTTAGCATACTTCAGTGATGGAGCTGCACAATCACAAACATACACAATTGTTCTCACAAGTGACTATCCTCTGTCCCCTCATCAAACAACTTCATCACCATAGAGTGATGTGGGAGAGCATGCACACACATCTATTCAATTGTCACATCCTCTCTACATCACTTCTCTCAATTTTCATGCAAACTTGGTTGTGAAGCCCATGGGTTGTCACATGCATTTATTATCATATCCTTTGTCTTCGTGTTTTTCTGATCCTCCTTATTGCAGTGTCGTGTGTTGCTCCATTCCAGACTCTACACTTGTTGTGAATGAGGATCAAGACATCGACAGAGTTGGTGTTGCACAACTAACCTGCGTTGTCATTCATGAAGAGTATGACTGCGAAATTGAGCATCAACCCACGGTGAAGGATGATCTCCTTTTGTCCACACCTCCTTCACTTTTCCCTGACAACTTTGGTGATTACGCTATTCTTGATTTTCCTTGTGTATCTCCATCTACAAATTCACCAATTTTTTATCATTCGTAAAACACACCGGATGTCAGCCCATCATTCGTCTGCAGATATGATACATTATTCATTGAAAATCACTTGATTTTTCATCTACTTTTTCTGGAAACATAGAGGGTGAACATTCTTGCTTCTCATTTACCCTTCTATTTGGTTTATTTGATCATGAGGATGCCGATGAAATCATTTATTTTTTTTATCGTGGTTGTCATGATCCGTTCACTCCCATATTCGATCACGATGATGATTCTACCAATTTTGATCTTTCAAAGCCACCCATTTATTATGACCTATCTGTTGACGAAGTTGAAAGCCCATAGACTATCAAGGCACTTCATTCCAAGCTGATCGTTATGTTAGGCTCTCGTTGTCCTCATGTTGTTTTCACTTCTAGTCAAGAAATTGTTGAAACACCCAAGGATCCTCATCACTCATCTGTATACATTAAAGATCAATCTCACAAACAAATTTCGCTTCCTCCACATGAACTACATGATCCCATTGCCCATTCATTGGAGGAATCTTACATAGCAAGAACGCTTATGCCACACAAGTTGTCTATGTTTCTTGCATTTACTTGCATGTCATAGTCAAGAGAATGCATATGCTTGACATCTACATGCAGTATAGCACAACACCATGGTAAGTCCATTGATTGCATGTCATGTTCATTCATTCATTTCTTTTTTGTGGACGCATTTAAGCTTAGAGTGTGTTTGTATTCATTGTTATATCTCTCATGTTTGCTGGTTCACACAACTGTGTTCTTGGCGAACTGTGCCTTCATCAACATGGGTTGACCAATGCACCAAGTGGCTGCATTGGAAATATCACTTCATGTGATCAGGCCCATGCACCGTTAGCTTAGGAGTAGGAGTAGTGTCTGCTTTACCTTTTTTGCTTGCATGCATGTTTGATTTCTTACTTTGTGTGTTTGTTGGCTTCCTTGCTTGTTTTATTACTCACTTTTCTTTCCCATTTTTCTTCTGCTCTTCGATCTTTTAGTTGTTTTTTTGCTTGTTTACGTATGTAGGTTAGTTTCACATGAGACTGTGTATGAATCTTAAAACAAGCTGGGTAATGTACAAGAGGACTTGTAAAACTATTGATACTTGGTTATATGTCGTATTGACTCTGTATGAAGAACTTGTTGTCTTCAATTCATGATACACCAATGGAAAATACATTATGTCTAAAGTGAACCTTGATGAAAACATAATGCTTGTGTGGTAACTAGTATCACCTACTCTAATTGGTTGTTTTTGGGTTAACTGTTGTCAGCTCAGTCAAGTAGAGTATGGTGAGGGGGAAAACGTTAACAAGTATGTCAAATGTATATACAAAATAATTCTCTAGAAGAACAACCTCTTCTGCTCTCAATAATTTGGGATCCCTCTTCCACCTCTAAAATGAATAAGTGTTATGCACAGTTTTTGAAAAAATAAAAAATGAAAATATGAAAAATTTTGAAAAAATGAAAAACGAATAAGGCAAAGGAAGAGAAAGGCTTCCTGGCGGAGAGGTGATGCAAGTAACTCTACCCAGGTACTGACTAGGATCCTTGGCAGTGGAGCGATGCTTGTATTCCTGCGTGACTCTGCCGGGGTACTTTCCAGGCCTACTAGCAGCCAATCAACAATAGAGATGAAACTTAAGCTCTAACTATCATATTGCTTATGCACCAATACACCCCTCATCCCCAATCAAAACAACTGTGTTGACTTAGCTTGGAATGTGTGTTGACTAACCAAGATCATGGCAGGTTCTACATATTTCAATCAATCTAATGTCAGAATCAAGATAATCTGAGAATCAAGAAACACTTTTGGAGGAGTTAGACTTGCTTTTCACGAAACGAGGTCTATTCAGAGGGCTAGAGTTCTACCAATATGTCACCAAGTGTTGTAGCAGCTACAACTTCCCTCCAAAATTTTTCCATAGCTTCGTTTTGGAGCCTCCCTACCAACCATCCTTAGTAGCACGTCCTACACTATCAAGTACATAGACTTTAGCTAATTTTCAGTGGCCTGTTAGCCTGTACATGTCAGTTTGTTTGACTCCCACCCAAAGGCTATCATTCTAGACTTAGATAATTTTCTGGCTGAGATGGTCCCCTTGAAAATTTTGCAATTCTAATGTGGAAACATCCTTCCTTTCTAGAAATTGCGCAATCCTATTGGGCTCCAGAGTTACGCAATCTAGCTAGGGAGCCTTCCTTATAGAAATTGTGAAATCCAACCTGACACTGGGCTTCAAACCATAAATTTCACAATTCTAGGAGGCAGTGACCTACTGACCCCAGAAATTGCGCAATGCTTGAAGGACAGCCACCCCTACTCAACCCAAAAACTGTGCAAATGCCTTTCCTAGTCTTGCAGACTAGTGCATGTGCCCTTAGGCTGATTGTTTCCCTTCGAGATTGAGAAATCCTGATTTGCATGCATGGGATGCTTTTCCCGAAATAGAAAAAAAGGAACATGCAAAAAGCATCCCTAGATTTTAGGGATCTATTTTTAGCAAGTGGAGGTTACATGCAAATATATTTTTAGAAACCTCCCGCTAAGTGTCGCTTTTTCCTAGATTTGTGGCATGTGCGTCATAACCAAGATCTTATCAAAAATCATTTCTTTGACACTGTAGAGTTCATTCTTCACATCGATCTTGCAGCTCTGACATCCCACATTGCATCTAGGAGTCTTCAGCACATTCAGCTAAGCTTTTTTAGGGTAAGTCTGCTTCTCATGTCTTATGCTGCATTTTTGTCTCTTTTTTCATTTCTCTTTGTATAAGTGTTGTCTGCTTGATTTCAATGAATGCTTGTTGTTGTTTTGATGCATGTTATCTTTTAGAAGCATTGTTTCAATTTTTCTTCGTATCTCACTATCGTCGTAGGCATGCCACTGTTTCTGCACTAATTGTCATCGTCGCAGCGAATCGCTTCACATGCATGCTTTCTTTCCCATTTTATGAATCCTTCACTCACTATTTGAATGCATGATCACTCACTCTTTTTTTTCACTCAACTTTTCCATGCATTCAAACTTCTCATCTTTCCAGTTGCCCGTCAGCGAGTTTGGGTTGCCTTGGACCAGACCTTGCCTTTCCCGGCTAGAAAATGTGCATTTCTAGAAGTGAATGCTCTACCTTCCCTCCAGGAATATCACAAATAATGCACAACAATAACCTGAGGCTTGCCTTGCACAATTCTAGGAGGCAGTGCCTTGCTAGCCACAGAAACTGCGCAATGCAGTTTGCTGGTTTGCATGTCACTGCTGACTAAAATTTCAAATTGTGTAGTTTCAGCCCTCAACAGGCTAGGCTAGACTATGCATTGTGTATTTCTAGCATTCAGTCAGCCTCCTGATATCCCAAACTATGCTTTTTGCAATTTTGGTAGTCAGTCTCCCAACCTCCTGGTGGAAATTGCGCAATCTTCACAATCAGTCTCACAAGTACGTTGCAAGTTCATGCTCACGTTTTTCTTGGTTTTCAACTGATAGATTTATTTCTATGAGTGTTGTTATGTTTCCAGCTATCACAAGTGTTTGTTTGCCTCTGAGGAGCACAGGTGCAGTAGCCTCAAGGAGAGTAGAGTTAAAGGAAATTGTTGAGAGCGCAAATGGGGATGCAGTTAAATAGGTGTCTCTGATATTGCTTATCTATGAAGACATCAAGCTCCTCATGGACAAAGATATGAATATGAAATGGCAGGGCATCACAGTGAGAAGCACCATCAACAATAGCAGAGGGTAGCAGACCTACACGTGATAAAGGCAAGAGGTAGATTGTTGACAACGCAGAGGTGGAGCAAAGCTACAAGTTCAAGGTAGACCCACTCATGATGAAAGCAACTTTGGAGATTGAGGCTACAAGGTGACAGCATGATAAGAGGATCGTGCAAAGGAAAAGAGAGAAACATAGGATGGAGGAAACAGAGAAGAAGTTGCAAGACTTGAAGCGACAACTTAAGGAAGAATAAGAGTTACGCAGTGAAGAGAAGGAAGAGTGAAAGGAACAAATATAGAAGGAGGCCCAACATACATATACTAGTGAAACTACACCCATATATGTTATAGACCCATCCTAATAGCTAGTATAGAGAAGATAGGGTGAGAAGTGTAGTCAATCACATGCATGGGTGCTCAGGAGCATGGATGTCATTATGCACACACATGCAATCCAATCCATTGACACATTCATTGAGGCGAAGACAAAGAACCAAGTCTGACTAGATCTGGACATGTACTTTGATGAGTTGATGCACATAGCCACCAACAAACACTTGGAGGTCAGTGTAGACACTATGCATCAATATTTTGTTGGTCTGGCTACACTCAAAACTATGATGCACATGTTATCAGATGAGCTGGACATAGGAGCCAAATCAGTGTACCCAGATGCAACGAAGGCAAGAGTTCACTTTCAACAAGATGTCACCATTAGGCATGTAGACACCATCATAGACTACCAAACTTGGAATCAATTTGCCACCATCAAACTTTGCAATGATGTCAAATAGTTGGTCTTCCCACAAATGTCTGAGTCCCAGTGATGCCTTTGCATGGCCTACTCAAGCCTATTTTATCTCACATGGGTACATGTGTAGATTGTAATGTAACATTGTGTAACAGTGAAAGAACAAGTGTTGATAGTATAATGTAATAGTCTTGTAGTAGTTGAAGAGTCATGAGGGTAGGTGAAGGTTCATAAAGGGGAATGTCAAGGGTCACCCCACCCATTTCTATTTATAGAACCTCATAGCTCATTGTACAGGATTTTAGGAGCCAAGCTTCCTATACATTTATGTTAGAGAAAGCTTGGTGTGTATTATAATGAGCCTTAGCTTATCCATGGTGCAAAGTTGGTATATCTCTTTGGAGGAGTAGGCGAGAGTGACTGCAACGTTTCATTGTCAAGACTAGTAGTTGGACATGGTTGTATGTATGATTGGAACTTTCACTTTCTTAATATAATAGAGCCAACACATTTCATGCATATGGTGTTATTGTATTTCAACTGTCTTGGTTACACTAATGATATATGTAGTTGTTTGCTTACACATGTATGTATGGAATCTTTCTATAGATGTATGTATGAATCTTGTTGAGATGTGTTGTTGGTTTAACCATCACTTCGGATCTTTGGTTCACCTGCCTTCCAGCTTGTGATGTATCTTTGCTTGTGGTTTCCCTTCCAAGCTGTGTGTTTCCACAGGTTTGCAAGGGGTGAACTTATTCCATGTTCCATGTGTTAGAACATTTCATGCACCTTCCTTGGATTGTTGCACTGGTCACACCCTTACTATGAACAAGGATATCATGCCGCCCTCAGCGTGCAACCACGGTGAAGCCAATACCGTACCAACCACTGCTAGGACTCCTACACCAAACAGTATGAGGTCTAGTTGGGACTTCTTACCAGGGAGATCCCCTTGACATGTTGGTAGGTCCAATACCATCAACATGATATTTTTATCATAACATTGATGATCAAGAAAAAAACAAAGGGAATATTGATAAAATGGGAACTAATGCAGATTACACAATAGAGGAAACGTTATTTTGGATTCATCCACATGGAAAAACATTTTTTGAAATATGTTTCAAAAATGAATCTCTTGACACTGCAATTTGGAAAAAAAACTTTGAAACAAAACACAACAAGAGTTCTAAAAAAGTTGGCTTTAGAAACATTATAAGATAATCTTGTGTTTATGTTGACTAATTCAGATTGTAAACCGGAAAAGGGACATAAGGTCATTGAGAATCCAACCAAAGTTATATGCACTAAATTATTGAAAAAGGTCTAGGAAATGCATACCGAATATGATGCAACCAATACTGTTATACTGGATTATTCACTTGAGAGAGTGGAAGAGAATCCCAAAGAAAATGTGATTCTTTCCCCTCCATGCATTAGATCAAGTAAGGAGGATAATTGGTGGATCGATGAGCTATGGAGAATGTTACATAAACTCAACAAGATTACAAATATGTGAGCTACTTTGAAGGATGTTCAATTACATTTAGAATTAATTTAAGGTTATTGATGTCTATTTCATGTTATTATATGTATAAAATCATGAATTATTACTTTTATTTCACAAAACTAATAAAAGAATTGTTGATTTCGTTTATCATTACTAAAAATAATATATTTTTATTTTCTTTATTTTTGGTGAGATATTTTGTTGATAACAATTATCAATTTGAATTGTCATTTAATGTTTTCATATCAAAATTTCTCATGCTATAAAAATATTTGCAATGGATTACATTTCATGTAAAAATTAATAGATAATTTGTCTATTTGTTTGAATTATATCACTACAATTATTTGTTCAGTTGTGGTTTAAGTTATCATTATACCTCTTAGAAATAAGTGTTGTGAAGGATGGCCCATTGCATTCTTATAACCTTTTTGATTCCATATAAGTTGAAAAACCATATTAGGTTGTATGTAGCACCAACAATAAACATACAAGTTGTACTAAAAGAAGCACCAAAAGCAACTAAAGTAGAGACTCTAGAAATTAGCATATAATTAATTAGGTTTGAAATTTAAAAATTGTATTATATTGTATGTGGAAATTAATATATAATTAGTTTATTTACTTGCATTAGACCATTGTAATTATATTTTCGATTGCAATTAAAGAAATCATTATAAGTCTTAAAATCAATGACTTAAATGGTGGTTAATGCATTCTTATAATAATTTTATTCCATACAAATTAAATAAAAGTATTAGGTTGTATGTATATAATAAACATATCATTAGTTTGTTCATTTTAATGAGTCCATTGTATTTGTATTTTTTGATTACTATTAAATCATTGTAAAATTCTCTTTGTATAAAAATGGAAATAATTCATAATAAATTTTATCATCATTTTTAAAATGGCAGGTTATCATGTCCTTAAGCAACGAAGTGTTGAACTGGAGATATATTAATATCAGACATGTGATTGCAGTGTAGATGCAGATGGGAATTACTACAAGTTAAAAAATGTTTTTGATATTTTAAATGGAAGGAGTATTCTTCCAATCATACATCAAATATGAACAAAATTTTCATATTCAACGAGAATTAGATTGGCAGTTTGGTGATAGGTCCTATTCTTTAAGGCCCTTTTAGTCAGAAGTATTAAATTATTGCTTAAAAAATTATGATGTTGCAATATGGACATTAACTGTCATTGACAAGTACATTCGAAAATTACTTGAAAAATAAAACATTGATATAGAGAGCTTTAAATTTGCATGGGACAGGTCTCGTTTTCATTTGCAAACAAAATTGGAAAGAGGGAGAATAAGACAATTTTATGAGAAAAATTTGATTGATGTGTTGTTCCAATATGGAGGTAATTTGAAGAATCAAATGTATTTCTAATAGATACAACAAAGCATACTTCTCAATTCATTGGATATCAATCAAACCACATCTCGATAAAATCTTGTACAGGAAAATACAAAGATACTTGACTTATGCAAGTTTTATTCCCCTATCTTAAGACACTTCTCTGTATCAAACAAAAACATTACATTCAAATGTTCAATAGAACATGTACTTCATTGTAGTGGATGGAGATAATTTCCTTTACAAATTTGTTGAAAATTACGTTCTAATTTTTCAATAAATCTGGGACATAGTTTTTGTTCAATCAATTTGTACGATTTTCTATTTTTTGAAATATATGAGAATTTCAAATTATATTAACATGTATATTTATTATTATTTATAATTGTTTTAGCAATGATTTTTTTTATCGATTTTTTTTCTAAGATGTGTGTGTGTTTGTGTTCTTAAATGAGTTATTTTCTATTAAAATTATCTTACATGAAACATTGAGGCATGTTATTTTTAATGAATTATATTTAGTTATGTGCATCAATAATCATATGTAAATGTGAAATATAAAGTTTTAAATAGAACTCCTTGCAAAAAAAGGTGCAATTCTTACTAAACAAATTATAATAATTTACTCGATAAATGCTATGTGCACTATTCACTATTCACAAGGCATTATTCATTATTAAGGCTAATGGGAAATGTGTCATAGGTGAATGATTTGAACTTTTTGAAGCATAAGATATGTGATTTCTCAATCCATAATTTTCATAAATTTATATGCTTAAATAAATTAATGGTTGTAACTTCAATCATATAATATTGAAAATCAACAAGGCACAAAGTCAGTTATTCATTGTTTAGATATAAAATTCACTAATATGAGTGCATAAATATCATATGTAGTTTTTGAGATAAAAATCTATTGTAAAGAATTTTGCATCTCTTAAAAAAGCATATAATTAATGATAATGATTTCTAAGTGGAGTATCAAGGTTTGATTAGATATTATCATAGATGAGTTATATCTTTGAATTGTTTGAACTGTAGGACATCCAATTTCGTTATTTAAAGTTAATTTTTCCTAAATTTTTATTTTAAATAAACTAAAATCATATCATTTGAGCTAGAATTATATTATTGACTTGTACTTAGTTATATCCATTAATATGAGTGTATAAATGTGATATATAATAGTCATATACTATGATGCATTTCTTCCAAAAATAAGTCTTATAATTTCTTGATAATAGTATTAAGTGGACAATTTATGCTAATGGGTCATGGCTCATAGGTGAATACTAGTCGTTAAATTGTAGGGCATTCAATTTTTAATCCATAATTTATTTATTTATTTTTTTATATATATCTTTAATCAATTTCCTGTTATGCAATCATCTCATCCATATAAGTTAATAAGGAATCCATTTATTGACTTTATTTTCTATCACATAATTATTAAGAGTGTATTAAAGTCATATTTGTATTGCTTTTGAAACAAAACCTATGGTAAAACAATTTCTCTTCTTCATAAAACATGGGATAATTAATTTACATGTGTTAAGGGGACCATCTGTATCTATATCTTATATATTATATATATATATATATATCTTATATATATATAACATATCTAGTATATATATATATTTATATATATACTTATATATATATATATATTTATATTATATATATATATATATATATATATTACAAAACAAATTATAAGTAATTGATAATGAGTTCTAAGTGGTCTATATAAAGCCATTTATCGACTTTTATTTTCCTATCATGAGGTTTAATGTAAGTGTATAAATATGTCTTTTTTTTTAAATAAAACTCAATGTAAAATGAAATGTTTTTCCTAACAACACATGGAATAATTAATTGATTATGAATGTTAAGTAGATTATTCAAGTTCATTCAATATACGGGTTATAAAGAAATGTATCTAAACTTTCTACAAGATATGACATTTGATTTTCCCACCCCTATTAACATTTTGTAAATTTCAATTTTTAGATAAATTATTTGTAATTGAAATGATCTCATAGAAGCCAAGAAGACAAGTATGAATTAAATTCTATTTAGTTATATGCATTGTACAAGTTTATAAATGCAATTTATTTTTGAAATAAAGCTCTTAATATAAGTAAAAATATACTTTTTAGAAAATTAATAATTTAAAATCAATTGTTGATGAATTCTAATTGATTTATTCTATTTTGAATTGACAACCTTTTCTAACTATGCATTCTTAGATCAATTATTTCTATATGCAAGCATGTCATATAAGTTAATAAGTAAAGAAAACGTTAATGGAATTTCATTTAACTATCATGTGATTTAATATGAATGTATAAATGTGACATTGTTATTTCTATAATAAAAAACCATTTAAAAAAATGTTAATTTCTAATCAAACATGGATTAATGAATTCCCAATGAGCATTAAGTAGACTATTTAAGCTCATTTAAGAGATGCACCATAAATGGATTTTTTAAAACTTTTTTCACCATATGACATGATTTTCCCATTAAGATTAACATTTTGTAAATTTCAATTCTTAAATAAACTATTTGTAATTAAAATAATCTCATAGAATCCAACAAGACCCAGAAGATATTTATTGAATTCCATTTAGTTATATGTAGTTATATAAGTTTATAAATGTTGAAATAAAACTCTTAAAGTAAGTAAAGATATATATTCTACAAAACTAAATAGAATTAATTGATAATGAGCTCTAAGTGGTTTATTTAGAGTACATGAAAAATCAAGTGTCATAGATGAATGCCTTTTAATACATATTTAATATCCAAAATCAATAGTTTAACGATAATTTATTTGTATCTACATTAAGTATTTAATAATTAAATAACACAGGGACTTATATGAATTTCAACTAAAATCCATGAGTTATGTTTCACAGTTATTTCTTCTCCATTAAAAATTCTTATCATTTTCTCCTCTTAGTGAAAGTAATGGTCAATCATGGGTTTCTGTACAATTGGTTGGTGCTATTACATCGAGACTATTATTGATTTTGACAATGTTGCCACGAGATATCAATATCCACACTGCCATCAACTTCTCTAATCTTTGAAAACCCTTGCCTCCACTACTTACAATAAGACCACTAATTTTTGTTTACCTCGATTTGTGACACTGCCCATCACAATGGAATCACTTGAAAACCCATATAAGAACTCTCATTTTATTTACTTGGCTTTGAGTGGAGACAGATCAATGGTGTCCAACCTTATTGAAATACCTAGATAAAAAATGCCTAAATAATTTTATAGTGAATACCTGGATGTTATGAAGATGAATGATAAACCCCTCATTAGCACTTCTTAAAGGCATGAAGGGACCATAGGAAATTGAGCACAAAAGGATTTTTCTAAGTTTTTAGTAGACCGTTTTCAATGCAATGCAAGGGACACACATCCTTTCCATTTACACTAATACCCTCACATCACCATCATTCAATCAACAAATCCCCTGTAGGTTGTGGGAAAGGGGGTTAGAGTCATTATACACAAAATTCAAACATTGAGGAATCTAGTCCATTATCCATAACTATGATATCTTTATTGGATGTTAGACATACTAATATGATTTAACTTAAATGAATTGCTTCTAAGAGTTTGATTACACGCTCTTATTGTGTATTAATACTATTGTACATAACAACCGGTTGTAGCTGAAACAACCCCCATTTAGTTTCGTGTTATAACAATAAATGGGAACCCTTCTCATTTTGCTTTAAGTTTTCTTCTGGTCTTGTTTACACCTTTCCATCTTTCCTAGTTACATTTATGACATCTCGCACTACACATGAGGATCTCGTACTTGCTTGGTACACCCACATTAAGAGAACAGGATAAGTCAATCTTGTAAATAATTTGTAGATATTGATAATTGTTTTGTTTTTTTATTAATGTTTTGTTTTGATTATTAATGTTTATGTTTTCTCTATTAATGTTATTATTTTTTTAACATATTCTTTTATTTTTTAACCAATGTTTTTGTAAAAGATATGTTTTTCTTTATACATGTTTTGTTTATTATTATTATTATAATTGTTTTGTTTATTAATGTTATTGATTTGGTTTTTTATTAATGTCTTTGTTAATACATATTATTTTAGTTAAATAAATGCTTTTTATTATTATTGTTATAATTGTTAACAAATATCTTTATAACAATGTTTTTTATTTTTTCTAATTGTTTTGGTTAGTATATCTTTGTAAAGATATGTTATAATATGTTACACGCCAATTTCACATCTTATTCAAATATAAAAGGTCCACTCCACTTATTGAAGGTCCAGTTATTCAAACGCTGAAATATCACATTGACATGCTTCAATCAACATCAAATATCAACTTTACTTCAATCTTACGACTCCAATGGCCATAACCTATCCTTTCCTCACAACCATTAACGCCAAAGATTATTCTACACTTATTAACAACTCTCTCGAATATAAAAACAAAAACAAAACTTTAACTGCGACCATTTGTTTTTTTGATTGCTTATTTTTGTTTTGTTTTTTTGGTTGCAGGATCACATGCAATTCAGGATCGATACAACAAAATTCGCAATACGAGGAAGCCATTAAGTTGATTCTGATAGTAATAATGGTCATTTATGGCGCCTTCTAAAGATGGAAATTTCTTAGTAGCTGAAGTTAATTACCGATTAAACAAGGAGTTATTCCAGGATTCCACTTAGGAATATGCCTCTTGTCGTTGATGGTGTTCTTTGCAAGTTGAAAGGACATGCAATAGAATGAACTCAACTATACACTAAAATGAAGAGGATCCTAAGATTCTTGGGCCACTTTCCCATATCTACTCAAAATCAAACACTCTAATCGGTTATGCACATGTGACAGTTGTTAAACTCACACTAGATCAATCTGGAAATGACCAAATATGCCAAACAAGTTTGAATAGCATCTTGTAATCATTTAAAATAAGTTTTTATTTAGTTTGGACGGAATCTCTTAGAGAGAATCGAGTTCTCGTGACTTTGTATGCTATATAAACACTAGCAGATCTCTGAAGTAGGGTTTCAGAAAACGCAATTTCTTCTTGAGCACGCGATTTTACACTCACTGTGTACGTTTTTTTCACTTATACCTCCTAGACCCGTCGCTTTAGATGTTAGTATTGACAGCAAATTAGTATTGTTTTTTTTATGTAAATTGTAATTAGGCGGTTGCATACCGAATAGTCGATTATGTAATGATAGATGTAACGATAGTCATGATATAAAATTAATGTAATACACATGAAATAAAAAAGAGCGGTGAATCATAATTGAATACATCCATTCAGTTCAAATTCAGTTTCATATCTTGGCAAGGGTTCTTGTTCTTTGCTTTTTTCATTATTTCATATGTTTTTTTTTCTACAATTGGTATCAGAGCTCCAAGGGCGGTGAACCTGGGCATGAAAGAAAATGGATGCGCGTGGAAGGCGTGAGTCCAAGATTTTTTAGAGGCAAGAGGCTGTAACTTTTCTTTTGTTCCAGAACTGTCTGCGAAAGGTGTGAGAAGTGACTTGTTCGAGAACTGAACTTTTATTTCAAAAACGTGAGAACCTGCGGCTAGTTTGTTCCAGAACTGCCAGCTGCGTGAAAGGCTGTGAGGGTTTCCGGCTGCGTGAAAGGCTGTATGCGTGTGGCTGCTGGGCTGTAAGCCGTGAGAAGAGCCCTGTGGCATGGTTGGAGCGTGACTGTGCGGGTGTGCGTGCGTTTCGAAGAACCGCTGTGCGGGCTGGAACATGGTGAAGGCCTGTCTATGCATTAAAGTTTGCAGAGCCGTTTTTTAAAGAAGAGACAGCGTTGTTGTCTGCCACAAGTGCTGAGACAAGTGCTCTACGTTTTTTCATTGCTGCCCGTGAAGAAGACAAGCGCTGAGACAAGTGCTGTGCGTTTTTTTCATTGCTGCCCGTGAAGAAAACAACTGTTGTGCGTTTTTTTCATTGTTGTCTGTGAAGAAGATAAGTGCTGTGCGTTTTTTCATCGCTGCCCATGAAGAAGACAAGTGCTGAGGCAAGTGCTGTGCATTTTTCATTGCTGCCTGGTGGTTGGCTGTGTGAAGACAAGTGTTGTGCATTGCTAGTCTGCTTGCGTGCTGCCTGATAGAACTAGAGAGGAAGTCTGCTTTCTGCTGCAAGAGATTGATCAACAAATGAAAATCTGGGTATTTTTTTTTTAAGAAATATTGTCTCAGAAATTTTCTTTCAGAAAGCTGTTGAAAGAAGTTTTGTCTCAGAATTTTTTTAGAAAGTTGTGAAAGTAAAGGAATGTGTGAGTGAAATAAGAAGGAAAAGAAGACAATTTTTTTTTATTATTGAAGGAAAGGAAAAATTTTCAGGGTTCTTTCTATTTAGAGAAATAAGGAGATATACACCTCAGTTTTCTTTTAAAAAGGAAATATAAAACCTTAGAAAGTCTGAAACCCTAAGAAAGAAAAATGGCCAAGATGTCGAATGCGAAATTTGAGGTGGAGAAATTCACCGGAAAGAGCAATGTTGCTCTTTGGAAACTGAAGGTTGGGGATCTACTTGTGCAACAACGGTTGCACAAGGCATTGGATGGGTCGAGTAAAAAGCCTGCAACCATGACTACTTCAGACTGGGAGGACTTGGATGCCCGAGCTCTCAGTACCATCCGGCTATGTCTAGCGGATGAAGTTCTCTTCAACATTGTTGAAGAGACTACGACGTCAGGATTGTGGGAAAAACTTGAAAATCTCTATATGACAAAGTCATTGACCAACAAAATTTATCTGAAAAAACAGTTATACAGTCTTCGAATGAAAGAAGGTTCAAACGTTGCAGAACATTTGAATGTTTTTAATAAACTAATATGTCAATTAACAGATATGGAAGTCAAAATACAGGAAGAAGATAAAGCCATGCCCCGAAGTTAGCCAAGTGGATGAATCTTCGGAATGCCGAACAAAGATGGTGGGCCCCGGTAATATCACGATGGGATCCGTGGATGAGCTCGGTTAGACAAGCGGTGTGCTCCGGATTCTTCATGGATGTGTCCTAGTCCCAACACAGTGAAGAGGAGTTGACCTGGGATAGGGCAAGCTCTCGAGGCAGGTGGTGCTCCATGTAAGGCGTGTGCTTCCAATGCATTGGAGCGGAGAATCCTGGTTGGTAGAGAGTGGACGGATGGATAATCGTTTGAAGGGAGGGGAGGCTCGATGGTCCTTTGTTCGAGGGGAGGATTGTTGGGTATACGACCAAAGTCCCACATTGATTAGAAGTGGGGAGGATCATGGGTATATAAGGATGGACAAATATCTCCATTGGTATGAGGCCTTTTGGGGTAAGTCCAAAAGCAAATCCATGAGGGCTTTAGGCCCAAAGTGGACA
>APFE030752677.1:29101-87270 GCA_000404065.3 Pinus taeda
GAGTTGTGTGAAGTTATCAGAAAGGCTAAAGGAGGCCATAGAAGATGTCTTCGGTTGCCAGTAGAAGAGAAGGCACTAAGGTCAAGAGAGGTAATTCTTAAACTTGTTAGTACATTGGGGTAGGGCAAGAAGCAAACTGGCAACATCGAAAAATGATCAGTTGATACTGAAAAAATAATTATCAGTGTAACAACAAATTTGGAAAATAACACCCAAACAAAACTGTGGATATATCGAAATTGTTTCACTTACAGACACATAGGGAGGCTTGCACTTAGTTGGTTAGTTGCATCATTCCATCTATTGGGTTTCTCATCAGCTAAATTGTTTTTAGCAAATCCATAGTAATTTCGATATCTACTACCTCGTCCCCAAAATGCAATTGACCTACAAGCAGTAGAAAAGGTAGGAGCAGGTTAATATCTTACCGGAATAAGTATGATATTATGAGGGGTAGGTTAATATCCTATAGTGAGATCGATATGTCGATCCATATCCACTTATAAGAGATAATACATAACCAACAATGACAGAGGTAGAAGCAATGTTTTGGCCAGCCTTAGCGTTTATGATAACAAGCGATTTTAAATTATAAGGGGTTTTTTTTGGTAAACAAGTTTTGTTCTGGTAAATTATAGGTTGATGGTATCAACATCTCCTCGTCTTGAAAATACTAACAAGAAGTAATGTGAAGTTCCATTATTTTCTCAATTTATTTTGAGGGTTCTGAGCAACATTGCTCTAAAATAAATTTGATATTTGAGTGCTTTCCAGGTCTAATTGGATATATCACATCCTCTTTTCACAGAGTGTGGTGATGATTTCCAGGTTAGCCGCAATGTAGTGTGGTTTCCAGTTTAGCCACATGAGAGTCTTAGTTTTTTTAGTTTTCTTCCTTTGGTAATAGAAAATTAAATACCATGGTATTCATTCTGCAGAGATATGTACACATTCTACCCATTCAAAGGATATAGGTGTTTGTTAAGTAGAACTAAAATGCAAAGGCGTAACCAACAATCCTCAATGAAAAAACAATATGTATACTTAGAGAAGAAAAAAATACAAGTAGGCTTGGTATAATTATGAGATAATCAATGATTGTGTGCAAGGCCTGTAAGTAAGGGATAAAGTATGAACTTGATTATGCTTTGTGCTAATACAACAGTAACAAAAAAAAGTCTTTTTCTATTTAGATAAACAAAAATCCAGAGAGTGCATTCTATTAGGCATTTGTGAGGCTTCTTGGCTAGTACATTATAAACAAGGTCGTAAACGTTAATATATATATAAAAGATTAAATAAACGGTATACTCATTTATTGATATGGGCATTGATTGGTATCTGTTCCAGTAATGTGCATATATTAAATTGTTATAGAGAGAAGGTTTCAACTGCTATGCAGTGCAGGCTTCAACAGTTCGATTATACAAACTGTGTACCCAAAAACTATGGCGTATCCTATGAGTGTAAATGGGCATAGATCTAAAACTATAAATAAAACAAATTTCTAATCTACGCATGTCGTAACTTATGCATGACTTTTGATTGTGAGATTATGTACACCAGGTATATTATAAGCTTCAAATTACATGCATATGACTTTTCATAATCTGGAAACCATATAAGAAGTAGCGCGAACTGAGCATTATGGAAACATTAAACTACTTCATAACTGGATAGGTTATATATAAAGTCTAGCTCACATATGCTATGAACATCGATACAGATAAAAAGTAGACAACTCTGGGAAAACCTGAGGAATGGAAAAGGATATTATGGATGCTATTACTATTTAAGAAAAAGAGAGATAATGCCACAAGTATATTAACCTTCTCCAAACTAATTCATAAAATCCCTCGACAAAATAGAGGGGACATTTTGTTCGCCATCCTAATGGATAAAAGCCCTCGACAAAATAGAGGGGAAACATTGTTCTCCATCCTAATGTATAAAAACCCTCGCCAAAACCAAGGGGACATATTCTGATCAGATGCCTTTATGCAACCTACATGATGCAAAAAAGAATAAAATATACATATATATTACAATTGGATTACATTCAAAATATTTGTTACACTAGTATGGACACATTCGTCCACAGTTTCCTTCCACTGTTTAGTCTCATCTCCCGAGAAATTATGCTAAATTAACCAAGGAAAGGGATCCTCGGAATCCATATCTCGCAGAGTAGGAGCAGAGCTCCAAAATGAAAACAAAGTGACACACCATATTAAGAAGATAATCTAGCACCGGTACTGAGAAACCGCATTAAGTAATTACAATAGGAGAATTCTTGTCAAAGAGGAGCCATAATCAAAAGAAGATTGACCTAGTGGAATAACCGGTGCAACCATGACGTGCAATAATGAGAAGTGGCCGAGAGATGGAAAAAAACTTTTCATTGTAGCTAATACAACAAATAAATGAGAAACATCGAAAACGAGAACCACTCCATATGATTATCATCCTTGGAGAAGACTGCTAAAGAACAGATCACATGTAAACCAACTTGAATGTACCATCAGGAAATAAAAAGTGGAGAAATGTTGCAGGTATCATCGCAAGAAAGAAAACTGAGCGAGTAAATATGAAAATACCAGACAACCCATTCCTGTAACTGCAAATTTTCATTACATTGCATGGGTATACCATCAACTGTATCCATGTCAAATTAAAGACATAGGTTGTAAAAGATTGCGTAAGGCAGTAACCCAGAATAAGGGTGCTTCCGTTGGCAGGCAACATGGGAGAAATGCAGGAAAACAAAGAGACAATAAGCCAAACAATATTGAAAGAAATACAATGAAACCATCATACCCTAAAGAAATAGATTGCTCGAATATCAAAAATTGAAGAAGAAAATATCGAAAATTCTGGTTATGAAGAAGAAAATATCGAAAAAGTATAAAATAGGTTTTGCTGGGTGCATAATGGAGATAGTAACAGAAAGGTAACAATTTCGAAGAAAGTATTGATTAGAGTGTATTTATACAGGAAAAGATTCTGGTTATCAAAAAAAAATAAAATCAAAATTAGGTTTTCTTGGGTGCGTAATGGAGATAGTAATAGAAAGGTAACAATTTCGAAGGATCCATTAGTCATCACAGTTGAGTTAATTCCAGAAAAATGCGGGAAATGTTTAATATAGGTTGTGATACGATAAGTCGTCCCATTAACCTCATTGCAGACAAGATAAATGGCTTCATGTGAACATTTTTGTGGTAATTTCTGTAATCAACTCTATGTACAATCTTGTCCCGATAAGCCTTGGATATTCAACCTATTGTTTGATGTCATCAAAACTTCCATATTGCCAGAAGATAAGGAAATGGTAAGAATTTAGACTGGTATTATATTCTTACATGATTTCCTACTTTTCGATGGACTACTGTTGGATCATCGGAATTGACTTCTTGTATTGATTCACTATAGCGAGACCCTGGAAAAAAGAGTGAAACCAAAAGGAAAGAAGGGAAATGTACGAGCGAAGGACAACTCCATTATATCTCATAACCTCTATTCAGAGAGATTATTCATATTCCAGATGAAAATTCAGTTAATGGAGAGGGAATCTAGCTTCCTTTTTGGACAATGGCAAATGGAGAGTGATTGGAAAATTAGTTGGTTAGTTGCATCATTCCATCTATTGGGTTTCTCACCAGCTAAATTGTTTTTAGCAAATCCATAGTAATTTCGATATCTACTACCTCGTCCCCAAAATGCAATTGACCTACCAGTAGTAGAAAAGGTAGGAGCAGGTTAATATCTTACCGGAATAAGTATGATATTATGAGGGGCAGGTTAATATCCTATAGTGAGATCGATATGTCGATCCATATCCACTTATAAGAGATAATACATAACCACCAATGACAGAGGTAGAAGCAATGTTTTGGCCAGCCTTAGCGTTTATGATAACAAGCGATTTTAAATTATAAGGGGTTTTTTTTGGTAAACAAGTTTTGTTCCGGTAAATTATAGGTTGATGGTATCAACATCTCCTCGTCTTGAAAATACTAACAAGAAGTAATGTGAAGTTCCATTATTTTCTCAATTTATTTTGAGGGTTCTGAGCAACATTGCTCTAAAATAAATTTGACATTTGAGTGCTTTCCAGGTCTAATTAGATATATCGCATCCTCTTTTCACAGAGTGTGGTGATGATTTCCAGGTTAGCCGCAATGTAGTGTGGTTTCCAGTTTAGCCACATGAGAGTCTTAGTTTTTTTAGTTTTCTTCCTTTGGTAATAGAAAATTAAATACCATGGTATTCATTCTGCAGAGATATGTACACATTCTACCCATTCAAAGGATATAGATGTTTGTTAAGTACAACTAGAATGCAAAGGCGTAACCAACAATCCTCAATGAAAAAATAATATGTATACTTAGAGAAGAAAAAAATACAAGTAGGCTTGGTATAATTATGAGATAATCAATGATTGTGTGCAAGGCCTGTAAGTAAGGGATAAAGTATGAACTTGATTATGCTTTGTGCTAATACAACAGTAACAAAAAAAAGTCTTTTTCTATTTAGATAAACAAAAATCCAGAGAGTGCATTCTATTAGGCATTTGTGAGGCTTCTTGGCTAGTACATTATAAACAAGGTCGTAAACGTTAATATATATATAAAAGATTAAATAAACGGTATACTCATTTATTGATATGGGCATTGATTGGTATCTGTTCCAGTAATGTGCATATATTAAATTGTTATAGAGAGAAGGTTTCAACTGCTATGCAGTGCAGGCTTCAACAGTTCGATTATACAAACTGTGTACCCAAAAACTATGGCGTATCCTATGAGTGTAAATGGGCATAGATCTAAAACTATAAATAAAACAAATTTGTAATCTACGCATGTCGTAACTTATGCATGACTTTTGATTTTGAGATTATGTACACCAGGTATATTATAAGCTTCAGATTACATGCATATGACTTTTCATAATCTGGAAACCATATAAGAAGTAGCGTGAACTAAGCATTATGGAAACATTAAACTACTTCATAACTGGATAGGTTATATATAAAGTCTAGCTAACATATGCTATGAACATCGATACAGATAAAAAGTAGACAACTCTGGGAAAACCTGAGGAATGGAAAAGAATATTATGCATGCTATTACTATTTAAGAAAAAGAGAGATAATGCCACAAGTATATTAACCTTTTCCAAACTAATTCATAAAATCCCTCGACAAAATAGAGGGGACATTTTGTTTGCCATCCTAATGGATAAAAGCCCTCGACAAAATAGAGGGGAAACATTGTTCTCCATCCTAATGTATAAAAACCCTCGCCAAAACCAAGGGGACATATTCTGATCAGATGCCTTTATGCAACCTACATGATGCAAAAAAGAATAAAATATACATATATACTACAATTGGATTACATTCAAAATATTTGTTACACTGGTATGGACACATTCATCCACAGTTTCCTTCCACTGTTTAGTCTCATCTCCCGAGAAATTATGCTAAATTAACCAAGGAAAGGGATCCTCGGAATCCATATCTTGCAGAGTAGGAGCAGAGCTCCAAAATGAAAACAAAGTGACACACCATATTAAGAAGATAATCTAGCACCGGTACTGAGAAACCGCATTAAGTAATTACAATAGGAGAATTCTTGTCAAAGAGGAGCCATAATCAAAAGAAGATTGACCTAGTGGAATAACCGGTGCAACCATGACGTGCAATAATGAGAAGTGGCCGAGAGATGGAAAAAAACTTTTCATTGTAGCTAATACAACAAATAAATGAGAAACATCGAAAACGAGAACCACTCCATATGATTATCATCCTTGGAGAAGACTGCTAAAGAACAGATCACATGTAAACCAACTTGAATGTACCATCAGGAAATAAAAAGTGGGGAAATGTTGCAGGTATCATCGCAAGAAAGAAAACTGAGCGAGTAAATATGAAAATACCAGACAACCCATTCCTGTAACTGCAAACTTTCATTACATTGCATGGGTATACCGTCAGCTGTATCTATGTCAGATTAAAGACATAGGTTGTAAAAGATTGCGTAAGGCAGTAACCCAGAATAAGGGTGCTTCCGTTGGCAGGCAACATGGGAGAAATGCGGGAAAACAAAGAGACAATCAGCCAAACAATATTGAAAGAAATACAATGAAACCATCATACCCTAAAGAAATAGATTGCTCGAATATCAAAAATTGAAGAAAAAGAACTCGGCCGGTTGAAGAAGTAGAAGGGATCCTTCATTATACAGAGGTAGAAGCAATGTTTTGGCCAGCCTTAGCGTTTATGATAACAAGCGATTTTAAATTATAAGGGGTTTTTTTTGGTAAACAAGTTTCTAATGATGTTCGAGGCAATGAATGTAAAGAATTATATAAACCATAGCTAAACCATGCCTAGGCGTTGATAAAAATAAAAATCACATACTAACCAGGATAATTACAGTAAAGAAAGTGACCAAGTGGGCACCCTTCTAGTTTATCTGGGTAACAGCGAAGAAGGCAGGTCTCCAGCCGGTAAATGTAAACGAATTCAACTGTTCAAACCAATCCAGAAACGCCACCGCATATGCGAAACCTCAAATTCAATTATTCTGAGCTTACAAAAATACAAAAGAATCATTGGGCAAGCAACCTGAGCAGCGAATTAGGCAAGCAAATAAGGCAGCGAGGAAATCCCCTTGTGAAGGAGACAGTGTAAATAGTGATATAACAGCACAAAGCTGCGCTGGTTAGGCTGCCCTCAGGCAGGGAAACACTGCCAAGACACGTTTCAGTTTAGTCACTCTGAAGAGTCTCATCTCCATGAGGCCTGGCCTTTCATGGCCGATTGTCAGATCCTCCCTCTCTGTCTTCCAGCAGTTAGTGGAAAAAATAACATTTTTCTATGAAAAAAAAGATTAAATCAACGGCAGAAAACACCCCAATCGTCTAACACATAGAATCAATGGTTGAGGATCGCACAGGTCACATTTTAGGGATGTCTTTCTCAGAGGGAACGCCTTACGGCGTAATTATTTATTTTGTGGTAGGGCGTTTATTGGTCCAATCTTTTTATTGATGTGATTGATATATTGTTATGAGGGTCAATTTTGTAGATAATTATCGAAAGTAATTTTATTGTTGTTAATCAAATTAAGTTAAAATCAAGTTTTACAGAGCAATCTTACTTTAAACTTTGACTTGGGAGTTTTTCATTATCATATATATTATTGTTATTTTTTATGCCACCGTTTTCTTAACTTGGCACACTTGATTCTCTCTATATTTGTTTACAACCACATCATTTCATTGGAGCATTATATTAAACAATTTGAGTGGTCATATGCTTCCTTTGGTGCCACCTTCTCAACCAATGATCACATGATCATCCATTAGGGAGGGCAAAACCTCCACCCCACAGCCACTTAAAAAATCTTTTATTGGCCACTACTGCCATAAATATTCTCATAGTTTTAGGAATCATAGATCCTCGATGCACTTCTAGTGTAGGTGCATCTCCTCTTTATGTAATTTCTCAGTGCCATAACAATTTTCGATGACTATCATGATGCTCAAAAAAATCTTCCAAGCTCCTTGCATTAAACCACTCTCCTTGGAGAGTCCATATTAGTGTCTCTCGGCCAAACCTAGTGAACTGAGGTTTTACTTCTAGTATCCCTAGTGCATTACAATGAAGTATTCACAAGCCTTTTAAAGGTTTAATTACATGCAATTAGTAGGTGCAAAACCATGTGCCCAAAACCAATACTATTTGACGGAGCTCTTTTATCAAATAAATTTTTACCTAGCAACCCCACTTAAACCTTGAGTTGGGGTTTCCTTTGACTAAATCTAGCCAAACCAGCCAAGTGAGTCAACCTTTGTCAACTCTAGGCCTTAAACCCCTCAAAGGTTTTATCTAGGGTATTCAAAATTTTTGTATGTCCCCCTATCACCTAGGTCCAACACTAGACTTTAATAGGTCTTATAGTAGTATATCCATTTACATGCAATTAATTTTTTTTCTTACCATATATATATATATATATATATATATTATATATATATATATATATATATATATATATATATATATATATATATGTTATCCCAACACTTATGTTGTTATTCTTTAGACTTGGAACTCCTGATGCTTAAATTACCTTGTCATATGCATTTTTTGGTGTTGCATAATTAGCAAACAATCATGATTTCATCCATTAGGCAGGGTAGAACCTCCACTCCACGACTTGTTAAAATATATTTTATTGGCCATTACTACCACAAATTCACGCAATTATTTTCCTAATGTCATTAGGAATTATATATCCTTAATGCATTAGTTAGTAGATGCATATGCTCTTTTTGAAATTTCCTAGCACCACAACAGCTACTAAAGGCTATTCTCACAATGAACAAGCTCTTCCTTGGTGATTCTAGGTTATCTCGGCTCTAATACCATGTTAAAATTACTATGAGAAATTAATTGAGAGATAAATTTACCAACAACAAAAAAAGCATAGGAACTTCGTTTCCAAAATAATACCATATAACTTGGCTAAGAGAGTAATGATCATAATTGTTCAATAATTAGAAGGGTTATTTGTATCCCCACTTTTAAAAGTAGGGATAATGAGGCTCTGAGTCCATGGTTTAGCGAACCCTTGCTTGACCGCTTGATTGAAAAGCTTGTGGATGTGGGGGATGAGGACATGACCTCCAATTTTTAAGATTTCCTCTTGGTAACCTTCAATGTCCTTAACTTTCCCATTTGCTTGGTGTTTAACCCCAAAATCAATGTCTTAATGATAAAACTTATTTCGTTGTGAGCAGGGTTTCAAAGTTATCCATAACATTTGGAGATTCATAAAGATTTTTAAGATAGGAATTCCAGTCGTGTAAAGCAATTTTATTATTATCTTTAGTTTTTCTAGTTAGAATCTGCCTCGAGAATTTCTTAGGAGCTATCTTACAGAGCTGTAAGAGATTCTTTTGTCTTTTACGAATATACTGCCTTTTATTCCTTTTAGTTAGGGCTTTGTATATTTTTATCTTGCCAATTTTAAGAGATTCATTAAAAGCTTCCTTAATTGCTCTCCTCACACTTTTACAATCTTTGTTATACCATGGGTTGGTTTTGCTATTTCTTTTATTACTTGAAACTTCAATTGAGAACTTGTTAATAGAATATGTGAGAGTTGTAGTAGAATTATGATAGAGGCCTTGTATGTTGTATATACTAGATAAATGGAGCAAATTAGTTTTTAATTCATTTAAAAAGAGATCGTTTTTATTTCTATCAAAGATTAAGTTCTTTTGGCTATAAGGATTATCTTCTATGGGATCTCTATGCATGAAAAAATTAAAAGTTATAAGTAAAGACCTATGAAATAACTTTCGTGCTCATATAAGATGTCAAAATTTATTATTTCGTGTTGTATTAGGGAGATCGGAAATAACATAGTCTACCACGCTGCTACCAAGCCCATGGATGCAAGTCATCTGGCAAGAATTGGGCCACTTCTTTAAACCATTGCAAATTATGAGAACTAGAGCACTACAGAGCTTGACTAGCTCCGACCCAAACAAATTCTCCCCGAGGTCTTTAGAGACCCTTTGTACCGGCTAGCCAAGGTAAGGTCTCAATCTAACCAAAGACAATTAGGGTTGGAATGATTGCTTAGAAGAATAACTTGGTTGCTTGAAGTTTGAGCATTAAAGTAACCCATTAAAAGGATATTACCTTCATTCCTTAGGCTAGAAATATCATTCTCTAAACCTTTGTAAGGACTGTTTTTATCTTGATTCCTTTTCTTATAGAAGTTAGAATTGATTGGGGCGGGGGGGATAACATATTGCTATGTAGGTCGTTTTATCATTAATGTCAGTAATCTCTATCCAAGTATATTGGTTGTAGCGGTCATTTTTATAAATCCTAGTATGGGGGGAGATGTTCTTCTTAATGTAACAAGCGATACCCCAATGCCTCTACTGAAGGATCGCTTGTTACATGTAGGCCATAGTGCAAAAGCATCTATGTTAGGGACCTTAAATTCTTAGTGCTCCCAAGTTTCAACAAACAATATAATATCAACATTATTCGAGATCCAACTTAGCTTAGAGCCTTTTTAATGATTATAATTATTTAAATTAAAATATATTATAATTTTTTTTATTATAATTTAAATTTATTTATTAAATTTTTATGTAAGATAATTTCTAATATTTTATTATATAAAATTATGGTGTAAACATCATTGTATTTATAATTCAAAGTAACATTACAATGTGATGTTCTTTCTATATTTATTAAACACGAAAATGGGTTAATTATTAATTTTCGATAATATTATATTTATATAAATTAACAATTAACAATTTTAATTAGTAAATAAAAAATGATAATGGTGGTGTTTGTTAACATCCAAAAAACCAATATAAATACATTTTTAATATAAATATAAATTTAACTTTATAAAATATATTTTAAATAATAATATCTTAAATGATCAAAAACATTTTTAAGATAAATAAAATACGAGTTAATTTTTGTAATTAAGATTAAAATTTTAATATAAATATTTAATTTAAAATCTTTAATTAAATAAAATTGATAAGAAATACAATTTTATCTTTACACATTTATTATTTCGTCTTATATATTCCGGCATATATCTAATACCTCGTCAAATAATAAGAAAGAGCTCATAATTCACCATAGTCGTTTTTTTTGTAAACTGACCAAAATTTTCTATTATATTCAATATAAAAGTTGATTACAACTGAGATGCTCGGAGACATTTTATGGGCCTGAATCGCCATTAGAGAACTTAATGACACCCCAAAAATAAAAAAAAGGCTACCAATTTTTCCCCAAAAAAGACAATTATTTACAAGCAACAAAGCTTGAAGTGAGAAAATGGTAAGTTCGATAACTGGCCACCTTACAAAAGCCATTTCCAAAGATATTTGTAAACCATGACTTGTTAGTTTTGACAACAAATTAGTTAGGTTTTCTTTAACTGAATTGTAGTTAGGCGGTTCTATCTATTCGGTTATGTAACGATATATATGCATGATATAAAAATAATGTAATAACACTTATCAGCACGAAGAATCATCCATTCAATCCAAAATTCAGTTTTTCATATCTTGGCGTATCTTGGCAAGGGTTCTTTTTATTATTTCTTTCATTTGTTCATTTGTCTCTGTTTTCTACAAATGGTATCAGAGCCTGTGTGAAGAGGCCTGAGGTGAAGGAGCCGTTGAAGGAGTCTGCGTGAAGGAGCGTGAAGGCGTGGAGGTTGTGTTGGCTGAAGGCGTGAAGAACTATTGCTGTGCGTTTGAACTGTTGCTGTCTGCCCATTGCCTGTGCCTGCGTGAGAAGAGCCTTGTGCACCTGTGCGTGCAAACTGGCTGTGTGTGTGTTTTTGGTGAATGGCTGTTGGTTGTGGGCTGCTGCGTTGAAAAGAGGTTGTGCGCTGTGACTAGCTGTTGACTGCCAGATGTTGTCCGCTGCTGCGTTGAAAAGAGGCTGTGGGATGTGCGTTTTCCATTGCTGGGTGTGACACAGTCTGAGTGAAACAAAACCGAGTGATGGACCGAAAGCCGTGAGTGCTTGTGCGTGCAAAGAAGAGCTGGCTGGACTGCGTGGTGCTGGAGCGTAAGCCGTGTTTTGGGCTGTCGAAAGCCGTGTAGTGAGTGCCTGTGCGTGCTGCGAGCTGAGGCCTGAAGGAGTTGAAGCAACTGCCACCGCTGTAGAACTTGTTCAGGAAATCCGGGTATTGTTTAAGAAATTTTTTGTCTCAGAATTTTTTTTCTTCAGAAAGCAGTCAGGAGACAAGAATAGTTTTATTTTTTCCAGAAAGCAGTCAGGAAACAAGAACAGTTTTGTTTTATCTCAGAATTTTTTTTTAGAACACTGTGAAAGTAAAGTTCTTTAAATTCAGAATAAAGGAAAAAGAAGACAGATTTATTTTTAAGGAAAGGAAAATTTTTTAAGGGTTCTTTCTATTTGGAGAAATAAGGAAATATAAAACCCTAGAAAGTCTGAAACCCTAGGAAAGAAAAATGGCCAAGATGTCGAATGCGAAATTCGAGGTGGAGAAATTCACCGGAAAGAGAAATTTTGCTCTTTGGAAACTGAAGGTTAGGGATCTGCTTGTGCAACAAGGGTTGCACAAGGCATTGGATGGGGCGACTAAAAAACCTGCAACCATGACTACTTCAGACTGGGAGGACTTGGATGCTCGAGCTCTCAGTACCATCCGGCTATGTCTAGCGGATGAAGTTCTCTTCAACTTTGTTGAAGAGACTATGGCGTCAGGATTGTGGGAGAAACTTGAAAATCTCTATATGACAAAATCATTGACCAACAGAATTTATCTGAAAAGACAGTTATACAGTCTTCAAATGAAAGAGGGTTCAAACGTTGCAAAACATTTGAATGTTTTTAATACACTAATATGTCAATTAACAGATATGGAAGTCAAAATATAGGAAGAAGATAAAGCCATAACCTTGCTGTGTTCTCTGCCTGAATCATGGGATCACTTCGTAACTTCAATCAGCTTCAGCTCTGCTGATTCTTTGAAGTTTGAATCAGTCATGGGAGCTCTTCTATCTGAAGAAGTACGAAGGAAATCCAGCACTGAAACAACTGCATCAGAAGCCATGGTCGCTAGAGAACGCTCAAAGGAAAGAGGAGAAAAACCAAGGGGAACTTCCAGATCGAAATCGAAAGGAAAGAAGTGTAAGGTGAAATGTTGGAACTTCAATAAAGTTGGACACTTGAAGAAGGACTGTTGGAAATGAAAGGGATCTGAAAACCTGAAGAACGAAGCTAATTAGGTCGATTCAGGTATGATAGACAAATTTTTATCTGCTGAAGAATTGTGTATGATAGATGAAACTTCACCTGAATGTAATATCTCTCAGGGTGTAGATCGCTGGTTGTTAGACTCTGGTGCTTCGCATCACATGTGCCCACATAGAAATTGGTTTACCTCGTATGAAAATGTAAACAGTAGTTCTGTGTTTATGGGTAACAAAATGTCATGTCAAACTATTGGGATGGGAGATATCAGGATTAAGATGTATGATAACACAGTTAGAACATTAACTAGTGTTAGACATGTACCTGATTTAAAGAAAAATTTGATTTCTTTGGGAGTTTTGGATTCAGATGGATATAAGTTTACAAGTCAGGATGGCGTCTTGAAAGTCTTCAAAGGAGCACTTGTGGTTATGAAGGTAGAAAAGGTCAGAAATCTTTACAGGTTGAAAGGAAGTACTCAGATCGGTGAAGCAGCGATTGCGTCAGAAAAGGAAGAAGTAGGCACTCGTCTATGGCATCAACGATTGGGTCATATGAGCGAGAAAGGTCTTCAGATATTGATGAAGCGTAAATCTCTTCCAGGTCTAAAATCCTTGAATTTAGATTTATGTAAACATTGTGCGTATGGAAAACAATGTAAACAGAGGTTTAAAGTTGGAAATCATAATAGTAAAGATGTTTTAGACTATATTCATTCTGATCTGTGGGGGCCTTCCCCTGTTATGTCATATGGAGGTGCACTGTATTTTTTAACATTTATTGATGATTACTCCTGGAAAGTTTGGATTTATATGCTAAAAAGGAAAGCTGATGTGTTAAATGTATTTAAACAATTTAAAGTAATGGTAGAGAAATGAATATGCAAATCTATTAAATTCTTAAGAACTGACAATGGTGGTGAGTTCACTTCAGGTGAATTTGAACAGTACTGTAAGGATGAGGGAATTGTTAGACATAAAACTGTTGTTTATACTCCTCAGCAAAATGGTGTTGCTGAGCGTATGAATCAGACTTTTATGGAAAGAGCCAGAAGCATGATTAGCAATGCTAACTTGCAAAAGGAGTTGTGGGCAGAAGCAGTATCTACTGCTTGTTATTTAGTTAACAGATCACCTTCAGTAGCAATTGACTGTAAAATTCCTGAAGAGGTTTGGACGGGTCAGTTTTGTGACTATTCACATTTGAGAATATTCGGTTGTGATGCTTATTCTCTCATTCCGAAAAATCAGCGATCAAATCTAGATCCAAAGTCAAAATGTTATGTCTTTGTTGGGTATGACTATGCAGTGAAAGGATATAGGTTGTGGGATCCTACATTGCGGAAAATAGTCGTTAGTAGAGATGTAACATTTGATGAATCCTCTCTTTTAAAATCAACTCTTGAAAGAATTGAACAGGAACAGGGGTCGCAAAATCAACGAGTTCAGTTGGAGGCTAGACTTTTCGGTGACAGCCGGAAGGAAGGAGAAACCTCTGGAGAAAAAGGTGCTGAAGACACAAAGGAAGTCGTTGAAGCTTCTGAACCAGTGCAAGTTTCTGAACCAGTTCAACAACCAGTTTCTCTAAGAAGGTCTACAAGGGAAAGGAAAATTCCAAAAAGGTATGAAGATTCTGCTTCATATTTTGCTTTGATTACTGAAGATGGGGAACCTTCTTGTTATCAGGAAGCAGTAGATGATACAGATAGCGAAAAATGGAAAGTGGCTATGGAAGAAGAAATGGACTCCTTAGCCAAAAACAATACCTGAGATCTTGTAGAGCTTCCTGAAGGGAGAAGTGTTGTTGGATGCAAAAGGGTCTTCAAGCTGAAACGGAAAGTTGATGGAAGTATAAAGGTATAAGGTGAGACTGGTAGCAAAAGGGTATTCTCAGGTTGAAGGTATAGACTTTCATGAGATTTTTTCTCCAGTTGTAAAACTTGTTTCTATTCGTATTGTGTTAGCACTAATTGCGTTGCTTAATCTTGAGTTAGAACAGTTAGATGTTAAAACAACTTTTCTACATGGTGATTTAAACGAAGAGATATATATGGAACAACCAGAAGGTTTTGTATGAGGTCACAGCAGAAGATTCATTTGCAAGCTCAGGAAATCATTGTATGGTCTGAGGCAATCTCCCAGACAATGGTACAAGAAGTTTGATTCCTTCATGGTGAGCCAGAACTTTGTAAGAAGTGAGTATGATCATTGTGTATACTTCACAAGTTTTAATGGAATATTCATTATCTTAGCTTTGTATGTTGACGATATGCTTATTGCAAGAAAAAGCATGGAAGAAATCAATAGGTTAAAGGCTCAACTCTCTAGGACGTTTGATATGAAGGATCTTGGAGCAGCAAAACATATCTTGGGCATGGAGATACAAAGAGACAGAAAAAATGGTAAGCTTTGGTTATCACAACAGAAGTATGTGGAGAAGGTACTTGAAAAGTTCTCTATGAACAATGTGAAACCTGTTAATATTCCACTAGCTTCCCATTTTAAGCTTTCTTCGGTTTTAAGTCCTCGAGCTGATGAAGAAAAGCAGTATATGTCTCATGTACCATATGAAAATGCGGTAGGAAACTTAATGTATGCGATGGTATCTACAAGACCTGACATTTCACATGCAATTGGAGTTGTCAGCAGGTTCATGGCAAATCCAGGTAAAGAACATTGGCAAGCAGTGAAATGGGTGCTTCGATATCCAAGAGGCACAAGTGATCGTTGCATCGTCTTTAATGGTAGTGAAGGATCAGTCTGCAGATATGTAGATGCTGACTATGCAGGTGATTTGGAAAAAAGAAGATCTACTACAGGTTATGTCTTTACTCTTGTAGGTGGAGCGATTAGTTGGATGTCAAAGCTTCAAGAAACAGTTGCATTGTCCACTACTGAAGCCGAATATATAGCTGCCTCAGATGCCAGTAAAGAAGCAATCTAGTTAAAGGTTCCGCTAGATGAAATTGGAAGAAAGTAGGAGAAAGTGGATGTACTTTGTGACAGTCAAAGTGCTATTCACTTGGCTACAAATCCTGCCTATCACAGCAGAACCAAGCACATTGATGTAAGGTATCATTTTCTGAGACATGTGATCGATGGCAGAAAAGTAGCTCTTAAAAAGGTCCATACACGAAAGAATTGTGCAGACATATTCACAAAGCCAGTAACAGTAGAGAAGTTGCAGTGGTGTTTAGCTTCTCTTGGCTTGCAGAAAAGATGATGAATGGGCATGGGCAAGAGATTAGGAAATTGTTATCAAGGTGGAGTTTGTTAGTATTGACAACATATTAGTATTGTTTTTTTATGTAAATTGTAATTAGGCGGTTGCATACCGAATAGTCGGTTATGTAATGATAGATGTAACGATAGTCATGATATAAAACTAATGTAATACACATGAAATAAAACAGAGCGGTGAATCATAATTGAATACATCCATTCAGTTCAAATTCAGTTTCATATCTTGGCGAGGGTTCTTGTTCTTTGTTTCTTTCATTATTTCATCTGTTTTTTTCTACATCAGAGGCTAGCTGAGCATTGGTATTTGTATACCTTTATTTTTTTTCTTCGATCATTAAGGATTTGGGTCATGGCCCTGGAATAAGACCATTGTTGGCCTGCGGAATCGCTATAATACACCTTGTCCTTTAAAATCTTTGAATCTAATGAGTATTCTCTCCTTTCGTTTCAATCAAAATAAAACTTATGTTATTTTGATTCAAACATTTTATTTATGAACGTTTTGTTTTTATATATAATATTTGACTATACATAAAGCAGTAGTCTATAACGCGACTTTTTGAAAGCCTTTCCGGTGAATTTTTCCAGTCAAAATCCGGCAGCAATTCATTGGAATCCCAAGTTTGATAGCTAGTTTCTGCACAATCAATGGCTCCCAGGGGTTTTCCAAGGCGCTGAATCCAAATATGCAATTAAAAAACCATTTTAACTGCTAAAAATCAAGATTTAACCTCATTTCTTCCGCCGGAATCCGTCACCGGAATCTCCAAAAAGTCGCATTATAGACAACTCCACACATAAATCATTTCCCTTTTGTTGTTTTGGGCATTGATTTGCGCATTTTTAGTATGTATGGTTACCTTGATATATTTGATTTAATAATCTATATTTAATACATGTAATTAAAATATATATTTTACAATATATAACCTATATCTTATATAATATATATTGTAATTCATTTCTAATTACATGGTATCTCACATTAATTAAAAACAACTTTTACATTTTGTTGACATTTTTTTAACATAACGGAAATTAAATATATATCAACTCATTAATTTTCATTAAAAAAATTTAGTCATCTAAATTATTTTTTTCCTAATCAACAATTTGATTTGATTTTTTATTTGTGTAGGCGCTTTTAATTCCATGTATCATTTTTATTTACAAATTGATGCATTTCATACTAATAGATCTAAATTTATTAGTCATTTTGTTAATTTTTCTTCTGCATATTTATATGTTGTTGGTCATATGTGTGGGGATACAATAGGTGGTCTTAAGTTCATTTCAGATTGTTTAATAATAATTCACTAACTTGCAGTGAATTTCAAAGTGAACTTTTTGATTAGATTGATATCTTGCAAATGGTTATTTTTATTTCACATACATATCATTTGATGGATCCATTTTGTATATTTTTGGAAACATTGTAAATTTTGTATTTGCAGCGATGCTTTGGATACTAATTTTTCGGTTAATCTTCAATTCTAGAATTTACTATCCACCTTTTGTTTCCATGAACATAATTGTAACGCTGGTACATATATCAGTAGCATAGAAGTAGAATTGTATTTAGAGTAAGTTTATTCATTGTGTTTTCTTCATATATTCAAAAATACAAAAAAAATGTTTTCCTCAAATCAAGTCTTCATTCGTTGGAGCATCACATCGTGAAGGGTAAACTAGACATAAGTTTCCTGTCAGGATTTCCATCCATGGAAAAGAGTTTGTCCGGGACTCCAATCGGGTAGTTCCTCCTGTGTTGAGTTAGGATATTTCCATACCTCGACACATCCCTTTGTTTGAACTATTCATGATATATAATTGGTTTGAAATTACTAAAATTATTTTTATGTTAAATTAAGTTAATATGGCGATTTACAAAAGAATGAATGTTGTTGAAGGCTTTGTAATAGAAAAATTCCAAATTTAATGAAATATGTGTTTGGTGTTGACTTATCCTCTTTAGAGTAGAACCCCTTTCTCTTATAGAAATTTTTCTTTAGATGTTTCTGAGGCTTGTTTCCAAATTTGTGATCATCTTCCTATTCAGCCTTCTCTTTGTAACGGAATTTGGATAAAAATTTCCAACTCTTCCACAGTCAAAAAATTTAAAGGGAAACTTACCTTTATATTTTCCTAAGCCACGCTTCATTTTTCTAGCTAATTGAGACAACTCCTTATCAGATCCACAACTAGAGTGGTCTTTACGATCTTTGTGCTCCTTGGCATTTTTAGATACTTTGAATGCTCCTTCCTTAGATTCAGACTTTTCTCTTCCTACTCTCATCTCATAGATTGTAGAAGTACCATGTAATTGGTCCATCTTAAGATCCTTTAAATTAGTCATTTCTTCTATAGTCGATACTTTGGTGTTAAATCTCATGGGCATAGATCATAAGATTTTATAAACAATCATCTCTTCCTTAACCTCTTCAATGAGTCCTCTAATCATATTGGTTACTTAATCGACTCTGAGGAAGTATTATGTTATGCTTTAATCTTCACTTATTCTTAATCTCTCAAACCTCATTCTAAAGGTTTGAAGTTTCACTTGCTTGACTTGGTCATCTCATTCATGACTCTGATTAAGCTTTACCCACAGTTCCTTAGTAGACTTGCAGTGCATGAACTTTACAAGTTTTGATTGACAAAGACCAAAGAGAATGACATTGTTGGCTTTAAAATTATTTCCATATAATTTTTTACCATCTGCATTAGTGGGAGTAATATCAGGGACATTCTAGTCTACTAGCACTGAAGTCAAAACATCTACTCCTAGTAACATGAGATACGGTTCCATCCTTACTTTCCAAAAGGCATAATTTGTCTTGTTAGAGACATGTATTCTACTTTAGTAAGCCTCTTGAATCTCTTTCCTAGATATAATTCCTTATAGATATCTCTTCCAGTGGTTAGCCCATTGATGAAAGAACCCCCTCTAATACCAATTATTGGAATAAGGAATTACAAGGGGGGTGAATCAGTAATAGTGAGATTCTTGATTCTTTTTCCTGATATGCTTTTAGTCCATTGTTATATTCTATTAGTTATGAGAGAATTAATTCATAAAGAAAGTGAGCAACAAGTTTTAGCATTCATGTTCATGCAACCAATCACATGAGAAACACACACATTTGACACCAGTGTTTTCACGTGGAAACCGAGAGGGAAATAACCACCAAATTGTTGTTTTTTTATGTTGTGAATTGAGCACCTACTTAATTACATTAGTTTTGTTTGTGAGCACCCATTCATAGGAGACAATGACCCCCTTAGGTTAGCAAGCACCAACTTTCCAAGAGGCACCAACCTCTTCTAAATGCAGGAACCAACCTGCTCTTTCCATTGTTCTACTATATCAAACAATTTTCAAATTGAAAACAAAGGCATATACAATTCCAAGTAAAATACGAAGAATTCTGGTTGTAGAAACAATTTTTTCCCATGGTCCACTGTTGTTCCATAGACTCCCTTTGTTACATACAACTACTCTATGTCAATTTCTTACAACAACATGTCCTCAAAAGTCTACCTTCTCTCACACAAGCTCTCTGCTACAAACACTTCAACTCTACTCTTGTTGTTCTTCTTACAACAATTACTCTGCACTCACTGCTCAGTCCTCTCTCTACTCTTGGTGCTTAGTCCTCTCTATCTGCTCACACATCTCTCGTTACTCATCACTTCAACAATTTGTTCAATTCCCCCATCTATTTGATGGCAATCGATGATTTTTATCCTCATATGCACTATGCACAATGTTGTCTCTGCTGCCATACTGCTTGTGTCCATAGGTTATGATTGTACCTTAGTATGGCTCCTCCTATTACTATTATGTCCACTTATTGAACTCTATCATAGCATTAAACATAGAAATGGGCTTTTGAGTTCTCCACTAACTCTCAACGTAAATCTCCATACAAATAATTTAATCTCAAGCGGCCTACGCACTCTACCATGACTCCCATGCTTATTTATTGCTCCACAGAGCTTGACAACACTCAGAACAACCACTCTATTTCTAATTTAACTCTACCAAATGTGTAGACGAAGTATTCAATTTCTTTCTCCATTCCTACAATGATTCTCTATTAAATTTTGTCCTTGTTTCCATGTCTCAGTGCCATCTGTAGATCTAGCTAACTTCATAAACTAACTCCATTGAACGGCATATAATCTTTAGTTGTTGAACCATCCATCCATTTAACTCACTTTAGTTGTCTCATCAGAACTCCAACATATTATAACTTACATAAACAAAATGTTACAATATTACAAAGTGCTAATATCCTTAGCTCCCTTGGCGCTTATCTCCCTAAGTATTTTCCTTGTCATAGGACCAAGCCTGTGACGGATGAATTAGTGTTATATCAGGGCCCCTTTGTATCTTAACTTACACAAATTAAATGTTATGATATTGCACAACTCTGATATCCTTAGCTCCCTCTATTTTACCCATGGTTCCTTTGAGCTCCATACGACCATGTTCCAGGTAATATCAATGCCCCTTTTATCATAACTTCTCAACAATCATTTGCACCTGAGTTACGATGTCATCATCCTCCTCTATCATATTATCATGTCATGAAGATGTCACTAACCACTTTAGTTTCTTTGGCCCAATGACATGTCGCCATGTGTCCTATCGGAGGAGAGAGAAAGGGTCATGATTATCCTTCATTTTACAACAAGATCCTTTTTTAATTCTGCTCAGCATTCCTCTGTGCTTTAGCAATATCGACTACACTTGATATCATAACTTCTTAAAACACTGATGTTAATAAGTTTTGATATTATGATATCCTAGACCTCCAAGGACCAATAGTCCTATGATCTCCAATATCTCGATATTACATGTTTCGATGTCTCGATTTTATTTAATCTCAGATATTGTAATATGACATTCTTTGATGTTCCGATATCAGGTCCCGAAGTGTTCTCACCCCAAATATAGGATACTCTGATGTACTGACCTCTAATATTTCAACCTATTTAGGAATTCAAGTTCCTAAACTTTGGCAGACCATAATTTTTGATCCAGTAGTCCATTTTTGTACTTCCACACACCATTGGAAAACTCTTCTTGAGTAATTCCAAATGGAGAGGGTCCAATGTTGGTTTTGAGCCCATATTTTACCTAAACAATGGCTAGAGACTCTTTAGCATTCTTTGCTACTTAACTCTTCTTCTTGTGCCTTGAATCCTGAACTCCCAACCATCATAGTCATAATTTTATGGCTTCTCTATTAAGCATGTTATTATGATGATTCTCTAGATGAAGCCTGCACCTACCATAAGATTCCTTCTAGACTCCCAATCATCATGCTGATGTTGGTTGACATCAATGCTAACACTAATGCAACCACTAACCATCGAGACACTATCAGTTGTCTAACAAAGTAGACCCCATGAACGATACTCTCCTTCAGTGTATTATGTATTGTTGACTAATTCTGGTGAACTAGAATTTTATGAAGAAGAAATGTAGGTAGAAACCAAGAAGAAGTGGGAGCTATCCATGAAAGAAGAAATGGACTCCTTGGTATATAAACAGACTTGGGACATAGTCAGTTTTCCTATGGATAAAACAACATTGCAGAATAAATGGGTTTACAGGTTGAAGGAAGAAGATGGAGGTAGAAAAAGGTATAAAGCTAGACTTGTTGTGAAGATTTTTGCACAAAAGTAAGGTAAAATATACTTTGTTGCATTATTTTCTCCTGCTGTTAAAATGACTTCAATCATAACTATTTTAAGTCTAGTAGCAGCAGAAGATTTGCATATTGAGCAGTTAGATGTAAAGATGAAATTTCTCCATTGGTATTTGGAGGAAGATATCTATATGCAACATCCACAAGGGTATGAGGTAAAAGGGTGGAAAAACTAGTGTGCAGGTTAAAGAAGAGCTTATGTGGCCTAAAAAAGCTCAAAGCTAATGGAATCTAAAATTTGATAGGTTTATGTCTAAGGAAGGATATACTAGATGTCACTCTCATCATTATGTTTATCTCAAAAGGAAAAATGATGGTAGCTATACTATATTGTTATTGTATGTAGATTACATCCTTGTTGCAGGGTCTAACATGTAGGAAATAAATGTTCTCAAAAGAAAATTGTCAAATTCATTTCCAATCAAGGATTTTGGCGCTGCAAAACAAATCCTTGGTATGCAAATAACTAGAGACAGGAAAAATCACAAATTAACATTGTCTTAGAGTGAGTACATATATCCAAAAGGTGTTGGAAAGATTTAATATACATAATGCAAAACCAATTAGTACACCTTTGGCTAGCCATTTCCAACTAAGAAAGGAGATATTTCCCAGGACTTAGGAAAAGATGGATTATATGTCTAAAGTTTCATATGCCTCAACAGTTCAAAGGTTAATGTATGCAATGGTATGCACAAGGCCTGATATTTCACATGCAGTGGGAGTTGTAAGAAGGTACATGAACAATTCACGACAAGAACATTAGATGGAAGTGAAGTGGATTCTCAGGTATTTGAGAGGTACTATAAATCAAGAATTATGCATTGGTGGTTCAAAAATTTCTTTACAGGGATATGTTTATGCAGATATAGAACGTGATAGAGGTAACAAGAGGAGCACCACAGAGTATGTGTTTACTATAGGTCAAACATATGTTAGTGGATTTAAAAAATGTAGAGTATTGTTTCACTTTCAATGATGTAAGTGGAGTATGTTGCTGCTACAATGATTATTAAAAAAATTATTTGGTTACAAAGGTTTATGGATGAATTGGGAAAGAAGTAAGAGATGGGCAAGTTATAGAGTGACAACCAGACTACCATTCATCTTGCAAAGAAATCAAAATTTCATTCCAAGACTAAACATATATAGCTCAAGTACCATTTTCATACGGTCAGTGTTGGAATATGAATAGTTGAAGTTGGAAATGATACATGCTAGTTAGAATCCTACATATATGTTTCAATATCAATTTCAATAAAATTCTGCTCAGCTTCAATTGGTCCTTAGGTATGATGATGAATATGAGAAACATCTAGGTCCAAAGTTCAGTCATTTTCCAACAAATGAAGGAGCAATGGAGTTGTTATAATCAGTCTCCAAGTGGGAGATTGTTTGGTGTGGAGCATGATTATCGTCCTGATTCATAGGTCTTTGTTTTAGCTTGATGTATACCCCAGGAAGACTATACAACGCTCCATGCAAGGTGGGGGGGGGGGTGGGTGGTAGGGTTGTATGGGAGACTTGTAACTTTATAGTCATATAGGCTGTTCATTAGGTGAATGATCTGATGATAGAAGTTATGTTTAATTTAGGGAGTTTTTCACTAGAAGGCAATCGATCGATTTATATGAGGAAACTGTATTGAGGCTATGGGTATGTGTGTATTCCGAGCGAGAAAGAGAGAGGAGACTGTGTGAGAGAGAAGAGGAAATAAGAATAGATTTCTAGTGGATAATATAAAGGAAGGACTCGTTGTTTCTCCATGGACCTAGCCAAAATTGGGTGAACCATGTATATATGTGTCTCTCTTATTCTATGTGTTTTTTGTGTTTGTGTTTCTGAAATATTTTATGTCTTCCATTTCTTTGTAATATATAATTTTCTAACATGACAATGACACCTACATGTGTATGTTTGTGAAATCCTTGGAAGGAAAAGAAATAGTTGATTTCTTTGAGTTTTTCCCAAAACATTCCCTACTTGGGTGGAGCTATGTTATTGGTTTAAGTTTACTTATGGCCAAACTCATAGCCTTGTTGATCTCCTCCAAGAATAAAATAATGTTACCTATACAAAAGGTGAAACTATTAAGTCCTTTAATCTCCGATTCACTAAATTGTATAATTTGATTCTAGAGATCATTAGGCTGCAAAATCAAGCAACCATGATGCACTATTAAAATATTTTTCCTCTCATTTATTGTCACTAATTAGAGGATAAAAATACAAATAACTAGGTGGGTGATTTGCAAATATATTTGGAATATGAAGAAAAATTGCATCACAATGTTCTTTGACTTGAAGACTGAGTTAACCAATCTGACATATCTTCCATTCTTCAACTCATGTGAGACATGAGTAATTGACTGATATCTTTTGAGAAGGTCACAGTGCAACCTCCTATTGAAGCTTCCACTTTGGCTCTCATAATAAACCCTTCCTAGACATATCATCCCAACACCCTTCTTCCCTAACCATGGTGTTACTTTTGTGAAGAAAACCATGATCAAAAGACCTATGAGGTTAAAATGAATGTTCTGGAGAGAATGTTTGGAAAAATAACTAACACCATGGTTGCAAGCTTGGATTAGGAATGTAATAACGAAGGCATGAATTTTGAAACAATGAGTGCTTTGATAGTTAGAAATGCTAGGAATCAACTCCCTAAGGAGGCCAATAACAAAAAAACCCCATAGGCCACTTTCTTGCATCCAAATGTAACTTCTTTCACCCCTTTATCTTCATCTACCTCTGAATTCAATATTATAAAGAAAATGGTTAACATTAAGGTTGATGCCACATTTCTTGATATGGCCACCATTCCATAGAAACAATAGAATTTAGAGTATTTTTCTTGAAGGAAAAACACTTGCTCCCATACATTTCCTTGAAGATCCCCAAAAGAGGATTCTTCCAAAGATAACGTCTTCATTGTAAATAATTCTAGAAACCTTATTAAAAACCCTCCTTTTTATGTCTGTATGAAAGTTTATAATAATTTTTCTCATTAGTTTATAGTTGATGGTGGGTTAGGACCCAATGTCATGCCTAATATTATTGAGGAATTAGGGTCACAATGTTGTGAGGAGATTCTCAAGAAAATGGTGTCGTATAACAATTCTCAATAGATAACCATTATTTAGATTAGAGACATCATATTAGTCTTATGTGCTCATCCTGGTATCAGAACAAACTATAATATCCAGGTGATGGATATCTCAATAAGTAACTATTTGATCATCCTTGGTAGTGACTAGTAAACTAGAACATGTGAGTATATGTCATTGGATGGCACTCATATGACCCTTCCTAAATATGATAAGAATATTATTGTTTTATGGAAAGGAATAATGAGTGCACATAAGATTGATTATCCCGAGCCCCATGAAAATTACATATAATAAGACCTGGGAATTTATTCTCTTTTTATTGAACGAGAGTCATTTCATCCTCTTGTCAATCCTGAAGATCAAGCCTGTCATATGCAATTCAATATTGCATCCTCAAATGAAATAAATGGAACCATAGTTGTTTTATATTCACCTCTTGCTAAGGTACGTTAGTTCACAATTATTCTCGAATTCTATTGTACCAATAACATCATTCAATTCGAAGGTTTACTTTTAGGTATTTGGTGAGCCCTTATGTAAATATTTGACCTCTTTTGGTGATTCTCATATATTTTCAATCTAATAAAAATGGTCTATTCTCCTTCTAATAATAATATTCTCCTTGTAATAGAAAAATTCCAAATTTAATGAAATATGTGTTTGGTGTTGAGTTATCCTCTTTAGATAGAGCCCCTTTTTCTTATAGAAATTTTTCTTTTGATGTTTCTGAGACCATTTTCCAATTTTCTGATCATCTTGCTATTCAACCTTTTCTTTGTAACGGAATTTGGATAAAAAATTTCCAACTCTTCCACAGTCAAAACATGTAAAGGGAAACTTACCTTTATATTTTCCTAAGCCACGCTTCATTTTTCTAGCTAATTGAGACAACTCCTTATCAAATCCACAACTGGAGTGGTCTTTATGATCTATGTGCTCCTTGGCATTTTTAGATGCTTTGAAAGCTCCTTCTTTAGATTCAAACTTTTCTCTTCCTACTCTCATCTCATAGACTGTAGAAGTACCATGTAATTGGTCCATCTTGAGATCCTTTAAATTAGTCATTTCTTCTATAGTTGATACTTTGGCGTTAAATCTCATGGGCATAGATCATAAGATCTTATAAACAATCATCTCTTCCTTAACCTCTTCAATGAGTCCTCTAATCATATTGGTTACTTAATCGACTCCGAGGAAGTATTATGTTATGCTTTAATCTTCACTTATTCTCAATCTCTCAAACCTCATTCTGAAGGTTTGAAGTTTCACTTGCTTGATTTGGTCATCTCATTCATGACTCTGATTAAGCTTTATCCACACTTCCTTAGCAGACTTACAGTGCATGACTTTTGCAAGTTCTGATTGACTAAGACCAAAGAGAATGACATTGTTGGCTTTAACATTATTTCCATATAATTATTTACTATCTGCATCAGTGGGAGTAATATCATGGATATTCTAGTCTACTAGCACTGAAGTCAAAACATCTACTCCCAGGAACATGAGATATGTTTCCATCCTTAGCATTAAAGTCAAAACACCTACTCCTAGGAACATGAGATAAGCTTCCATCCTTACTTTCGAAAAGGCATAATTTGTCCCATCATAAACTGTTATTCTACTTGAATAAGCCTCTTGAATCTCTTTCCTAGAAATAATTCCTTATAGATCTGCTATCCAGTGGTTAGCCCATTGATGAAGGAACCCCCTCTAATACCAATTATTGGAATAAGGAATTATGGGGGGGGGGGGGGGGGGTGGGGGGTGTGGTGAAACAATAATAATGAGGTTTTTTATTCTTTTTCCTGAATATGCTTTTAGTCCATTGTTTATATTCTATTGTTATCAGAGAATTAATTCATAAAGAATGTGAGCAACAAGTTTTAGCATTCATGTTCATATAACCAATCATATGAGAAAAACACACATTTGACACCGATGTTTTCATGTAGAAACCGAGAGGGAAAAAACCACCAAATTGTTGTTTTTTTATTATGTAAATTGAGCACCTACTTAATTAAATTAGTTTGTTTGTGAGAACCCACTCATAGGAAACACTGAACCCCTTAGGTTAGCAAGCACCAACTTTCCAAGAGGCACCAACCTCTTCTAAATGTAGGAAACAACCTGCTCTTGCCATTGTTCCACTATATCGAACAATTTTCAAACTGAAAACAGAGGAATATACAATTACAAGTAAAATATGAAGCAGTCTGGTTGTAGAAACCATTTTTTCCCATGGTCCACTATTGTTCCATAGACCCCCTTTGTTACATACAACTATTATATGTCAATTTATTACAACAACATGTCCTCAAAATTCTATGTTCTCTCACACAAGCTCTCTGCTACAAACACTTCAACTCTACTCTTGTTGTTATTCTTACAATAATTACTTTCCACTCACTGGTCAGTCCTCTCTATACTCTTGGTGCTTAGTCCTCTCCATCTGCTCACACATCTCTCATTACTCATCACTTCAACAATATGTTCAACTCCCCTATCTGTTTGATGGAAATCAATGATTTTTATCCTCCTATGCACTATGGACAATGTCGTCTCTACTGCCTTACAACCTGTATCCATAGTATATGATTATCCCTTCATATGGCTCCTCCTGTTACTATTACGTCTGCTAATTGAACTCTATCGTAGCATTAAACACAGAAATGGACTTTTGAGTTCTCCACTAACTCTCAACATAAATCTCCATACAAATAATTTAATCTCAGGCGGCCTACAAACTCTAGTATGACTCCCATGCTTATTTATTTCTCCACAGAGCTTGACAATGCTCAGGAACAACCACGTTATTTCTAATTTAACTCTACCATACGTGTACACGAAGTATTCTATTGCCTTCTCCATTCCTATAGTTATTCTCTATTAAATTTTGTCCTTGTTTCCTTGTCTCAGTGCCATCTGTAGATCTAGCGAACTTCATAAACTAACTCCATTGATCTACATATAATCTTCAGTTGTTGATCCATCCATCCATTTAACTCATTGTAATTGTCTCATCAGAACTCCAATGTATCATAAATTACACAAACAAAATGTTATAATATTACAAAGTGCCAATATCCTTAGCTCCCTTGGCGCTTATCTCCCTAGTAAGTGTTTTCCTTGTCATAGGACCAAGTCTGTGACGAATGAATTAAGGCTATATTAGGGCCCCTCTATATCATAACTTACACAACAAAATGTTATGATATTGCACAAATCTAATATCCTTAGCTCCCTCTATTCAACTCGTGGTTCCTTTGAGCTCCATATGACCATGTTCCAAGTAATATCAATGACCCCTTTATCGTAACTTCTGAACAATCATTTTCACCTAAGTTGTGATGTCCTCATCCTCTGACATTATAACCTACTATATGCTCACATCACTTCCACACCTAGAAACTCTTGACAGGTGACATGTGTAACCCCGATTTGTCCCATCATGCCACTGAAAATGCTAAAACAAGATTCCACGTGTCTATCATACTGTCACGTCATGCAGAAGTCACTAGCCACTTCTGTTTCTCTGGCCCAATGACATGTCGCCATGTGTCCTATCGGACGAGGGAGAAAGAGTCTCGATTATCCTTTATTTTACAACAAGATGCTTTTTTAATTCTGCTCGACATTCCTCGGTGCTTTAGTAATATCGACTACACTTGATATCATAACTTCTTAAAATACTAATGCTAAGAAGTTTCGGTATTATGATATCTAGACCTCCAAGGACCAATACTCCTATGACCCCCAATATCTCGATATGACATGTTCTGATGTCCTGGTTTTCTTTGATCTTCGATATCCTGATATGACATTCTTCGATGTTCTGATATCGGGTCTCGAAGTGCTCTGACCCCAAATATAGCCTACTTTGATGTGTTGACCTTTGATATTTCAACCTATTTAGGAATTCAAGTTCCTAAACTTTGGCAAACCATAATTGTTTATCCAGTAGTCCATTTTTAGAATTCCACACACCGTTGGAAAACTCTTCTAGAGAAATTTCAAATGGAGAGGATCAATTGTTGTCTTTGAGTCCATATTTTACCTGAATAATGGCTACAAACTCTTTAAGATTCTTTGCTCCTTAACTCTTCTTCTTGAGCCTCGAATCCTGAACTCCCAACCATCATAGTCATAATTTTATGGCTTCTCTAGTAAACCTGTTATTATGATGATTCTCTAGATGAAGCCTGGACCTACCATAAGATTCCTTCTAGACTCCCAATCATCATGCTGATCTTGGTTGACATCAATACCAACACTAATACAACCACTAGCCATCGAGACACTATCAGTTGTCCAACAAAGTAGACCCCCTGAACATTACTCTCCTTCATTATATTATGTATTGTTGACTAGTTTTGGTGAACTAGAATTTTATGAAGAAGAAATGCAAGTAGAAACCAAGAAGAAGTGGGAGCTAGCCAGGATAGGAGAATTGGACTCCTTGGTATATAACCAAACTTGGGACTTAGTTAGGTTTCCTACAAGTAAAACAAAATTGCAGAATAAATGGGTTTACAGGTTGAAGGAAGAAGATGTAGGTAGAAAAAGGTATAAAACTAGACTTGTTGTGAAGGTTTTTGCACAAAAGAAAGGTAAAGACTTTGATGAAATATTTTCTCCAGTTGTTAAAGTGAAATCAATCATAACTATTTTATGTCTAGTAGTAGCAGAAGATTTGAATATTTAGCACTTAGATGTAAAGATGAACTTTCTCCATGGGTATTGGAGGAAGAGATCTATATGCAGCATCCAAAAAGGTATGAGGTAAAAGGGAGGAGAAACAAGTGTGCAGGTTGAAGAAGAGCTTATGTGGCCTAAAACAAGCTCAAAGGTAGTGGAATCTAAAATTTGATAGGTTTATGTCTAAGAAAGGTTATACTAGATGTCACTAGCATCATTGTGTTTACCTCAAAAGGAAAAGTGATGGCAGCTATATTATATTTTTATTGTATGTAGATGACATCCTTGTTGCAGGGTCTAACATCTAGGAAATAAATGTTCTCAAAGGAAAATTGTCAAATTCATTTACAATGAAGGATTTTGGCTGCAAAACAAATCCTTGGTATGTGAATAACTATAGACAAGAAAATTCACAAATTAACATTGTCTGAGAGTGAGTACATATATCCAAAAGGTGTTGGAAAGATTTATTATACATAATGCAAAACCAATTAGTACACCTTTGGCTAGCCATTTCCAACTAGGAAAGGAGATATGCCACAAGACTTAGGAAGAGATGGAAGTTTAATGTATGCAATGGTATGCACAAGGCCAAATATTTCACATGCAGTGGGAGTTGTAAGCAGGTACATGAACAATCCAGGACAAGAACATTAGATGGCAGTGATGTGGATTCTATGTTATTTGATAGGTACCAAAAATCAAGAATTATGGTTTGGTGGTTCAAACATTTATTTACAGGGATATGTTGATGTATATATAGAAGGTGATAGAGATTAGAAGAGGAGAACCACAGGGTATGTGTTTACTATAGGTCAAACATATGTTAGTGGATTTAAAAAATGTACAGTATTGTTTCACTTTCTATGATGTAAGTGGAGTACGTTGTTGCTACAATGATTATTAAAGAAATTATTTGGTTACAAAGGTTTATGGATGAGTTGCGGAAGAAGTAAGAGATGGGCAAGTTATACAGTGACAACCAGAGTGTCATTCATCTTGCAAAGAAATCAACATTTCATTCCAAGACTAAATATATATATCTCAAGTACCATTTCATATGGTCAATGTCAGAATATGGATAGCTGAAGTTGGAAATGATATACACTAGCTAGAATCCTACATATATGTTAACAAAAGTTTTAACTAAGGATAAAATAAAATGTTTCTTAGTTTCAATTGGTCTTCAGGTATGATGATGAATATGAGAAATATCCAGGTCCAAAGCTCAGTCATTTTCCAGGAAATGAGGCATCAATGGAGTTGTTATAATCAGTCTCCAAGTGGGAGATTGTTTAGTGTGGAGCGTGATTATCGTCTTGATTCATAGGTCATTGTTTTAGCCAAAAGTATACCCCAGAAAGATTGTACACCCCTCCATGCAAGGGGGATGTATGTGGGACTTGTGATTTCATAGTCAATCTAGGCCATTCATTAGGCGAATGATATGATGATAGCATTTATGTTTAATTTAGGGATTTTTTCCCTACAAGGAAACCTATCGATTTATATGCGGGAATTGTATTGAGGCTATGGTTATGTGTGTATTCCGAGCGAGAAAGAGAGAGAATATTTTGTGATAGAAAAGAGGAAATAACAAAATATTTTTTGTAGGTTGTATCTCTTCATTTTAGTGGATAACATAAAGCAAGGACTCGTTGTTTCTCCATGGACCTAGCCCAAATTGGGTGAACCATGTATATATGTGTCTCTCTTGTTTTATGTGTTTTTTGTATTTCTGTTTCTGAAATATTTTATCTCTTCCATTTCTCTGTAATATATAATTTTCTAACATGATATGACACCTACACATGGATGTTTGTGAAATCCTTAGAAGGAAAATAAATAGTTGATTTCTTTGATTTTTTTCCAAAACCTTCCCTACTTGGGTGGAGCTCTGCTATTGGTTTAAGTTCACTGATGGACTCATAGCCATGTTAATCTCCTCCAAGAATAAAATAATGTTACCTATACAAAAGACGAAACTATTAAGTCCTTTAATATTCAAATCACTAAATTGTATAATTTGATTCTAGAGGTCATTAGGCCACAAAATCAAGCAACCATGATGCACTATTACAATACTTTTCCTCTCATTTAGTGTCACTAATTAGAGGATAGAAATACACATAACTAGGCGGGTGATTTGCAAATATGTTTGAAATATGAAGAAAAATTGCATCACACTGTTCTTTGACTTGAAGACTCAGTTAACCAATCTGATATATCTTCCATTCTTCAACTCATGTGAGACATGAGTAATTGAATGATATATTTTGAGGAGAAGGTCACAGTGCAACCTACTATTGAAGCTTCAACTTTGGCTCTCATAATAAACCCTTCCTAGACATATCATCCTAACACCCTTCTTTCCTAACCATGGTGTTACTTTTGTGAAGAAAACCATAATGAAAAGACCTATCAGGTTAAAAAGAATGTTTGGAGAAATAACCAACACCACGGTTGCAACCTTGGATTAGGAATATAATAATGAAGGCATGAATTTTGAAACAATGAGTGCTTTGAAAGCTAGAAATGCTAGGAATCAACTCCCTCGGTAGGACAATAACCAAAAAACCCCATAGGCCACTTTCTTCCATCCAAATGTAACTTCTTTCACCCCTTTCTCTTCGTCTACCTCTCAATTCAATATTATAAAGAAACTGGTTAACATTAAGGTTGATGCCACATTTCTTGATATGGCCACCATTCCATAGAAACAATATAATTTAGAGTATTTTCTTGAAGGAAAAACACTTGCTCCCATACATTTCCTCGAAGATCGCCCAGAAGAGGATTCTTCCAAAGATAAAGTCTTTGTTATATATAATTCTAGAAACCTTATTAAAAGCCCTCCTTTTTATGTCTCTATGAAATTTTGTGATAATTTTTCTCATTATTTTATAGTTGATGGTGGGTTAGGACCCCATTCCATGCCTAATATTATTGAGGAATTAGGGTTGCAATGTTGTGAGAAGATTCTCAAGAAAATGGTGTCGTATAACAATTCTCAACAGATAACCATTATTTAGATTAGGGACATCACATTATTCTTATGTGCTCATCCTGATATCAGGACAAACTATAATATCCAGGTGATGGATATCTCAATAAGTAAATCTTTTATCATCCTTGGTAGTGACTAGTAAACTAGAACATGTGAGTATATGTCATTGGATGGCACTCATATGACCCTTTCTAAATATGGTAAGAATATTATTGTTTTATAGAAAGGAAGAATCAATGCACATAAGATTGATTATTTTCCTCAGCCCCATGAAAATTACATAATATAAGAACTGGGAATTTACTCTCTTTTTACTGAGCAAGAGTCATTTCCTCCTCTTGTCAATCATGAATATAAAGCTTGTCATATGAAATTCGATAGCGCATCCTCAAATGAAATAAGTGGCATCATAGTTGCTTATATTCACCTCTTGGTAAGATATGTCAGTTCACCATTATACTTGAATTTTATTGTACCAATCACATCATTTAATTCGAAGCTTTACTTTTAGGTATTCAATGAGCCCTTAATTTGTGTTGTAAATATTTGACCACTTTTGGTGATTCTCATCTTATTTTAAATCTAATTAAAAGGGTATATTCTCCTTCTAATAAGTTAAACAAGAATTATACTCAAGTTGCTTGGAACAATATTTCTAAGCTACTTTCTTTTAACATTACTCATGTTTGTAGGGAATTAAATGCATTGTTTGATCACTTGGATGCACATGTTTCTATCCATGAAAGACAACTTCTATTCTAGAGGCCTAATTGCATGTTATAAACATTATATAAACCTCATATACTAAATAATGGAGAAGATTGGCAGGTATTCTAAGATGACAAGAGAATTTCCTCATTATCTAAGGACAACCCTGTGGAAACAAGGAAATTGTTTCAATCAAGGACAATAAGTACCGTAAATGGATTTCTCCGCTAAAAAATGTTTTCAGCCCAACGATGTGTCTAAAAATAAAGAGAGACATAAGGAGTAATCTCAAAGAAAAGTATCTGAAACCACACTCTTGGATATTGAAAACCACAAAGTCCTAAAAGACTTACAAGTCAGTTTCCAATGTTCTAATGATAAAAAAAAAATGTATTTTAATTTATCTATTACATGAATTTAAGGATGTTCTAGCCTATTTTTATAAGGATCCACACCATTCTGATCCTTGTAATGTCCAAAATTATATTTCAACCAAATACATTGATAGACAGTGACAAAAGCCTATTAACCTGATACATTAAAGGATGATCAACAGTGACTCAAAAGGATCATTCTCTTCGCATGTTAACTTTGTTATTGAATGCTTTGGATGGGTTTCTAATCTCATTCTTGTCAAAAAAATAAATCACAAAATACATTTCTATGATGACTCTCATACTTCGAATGAGACAAGCAATGAGAACAACTTCCCCTCCCTTTACAAAAACAAAGTATGGAATAATTGTTTTATGATATTTCTTGTACATATTGTTTTTCTTTCTTTTGAATTTTTTTGTTGTTATTGCTTTTATTTTCCTTTTTTGCATTTTCTTGATTTCTTTTATTATTTGTCATTTTCTTTTTTAGTTTTCGACAATTATCATTGAGTGTAGTGTTATTTCTCCCAGGAATCTGGGCCATTTCCTATAACATTGCCAAAATATATTAATTATGTAAATGTTGTACTAACAAATTCTTATCAACTAAATATATTACAGAGTAGGAAAACATAATGTTTATCTATTGTTGTGAAAGAAGATGATGCTACTAGATTTGGCAGTTCCTCGTCACTTTTTCTGCACAAAAACATAACAAATGATGATTAATCCCATCTTCTCACATCCTATGCTTATGCTCTCTTAGGAATCCAATATTTCTTACTGAATGATCCCATAAATTTTGAGTTCTGGCTTGTAACATACAACCCTCCCTATGAAGTCACCAAATTGTGCTAGTCATTGCACTTATTCATGACTCCTCCTCCGAGAAAACCTAAAAGTAATTCCTCTAAATTAACTAAAATACTAAAGTCTCAATAGGTGGGATTCGCTGGAGATATATGGAGTATTTACGTGACATCATTTTGTAGTTTAAATTTTCATAATAATACACGGTGTTACAAGGGGATATACCTACTTGTATATAAACTTTCTATGTAGTTTGAAGGTTTTAATTATTCTCGTACTACTGATATGTTCACAAAATTGACAACTACAATATCATTATGGGCATGTTACTTTCATGATCAATTCTTAGCATAGTGAAAAAATGAACACTTTCCTCCTTGAGAAGTAACTCTTTACATCATCATCATACTTCTGAGCACAAAGACATTACAAAGGTAAAGGTATAAACATGAAAAATTGAAAGTTTCTTGATCGGGTCATAAATAACCCATACAATTGTAAAATTTGTTTAGTTTAGATATCCACATAACAATCTGGCATAATGGTCAACGCCATAATTTTGATGGCATGAACAAATGGTTATAATTATTTTGTTCAAATTCCCACCATAATGTTTTCATATGAAGTGAATTTTGCTAAGGTATATGACACCCGTCATTATAAGAGCTTATCATATGACAAATGTGGTTGACATGGTCGCAAAGGATATAAAAATATGTTTACAGTGTTGTTTTCCAAACTATTGAACATGGAACCACCAACACTTGTGAGATATTTACTAAGTAATACATTGTGTATGGTATGCCATGACGAAAAATTCCATTACAAACATGCAATTAAACAACTATAAAGAAGGAATAACCAACATAATTTTTTAATAAAAGCTTAAAAGGAATGGACGTGCATCTTTATTATAAAAAACACAACCTTGTTGATGACGTAAATTATGTGAAGGCATACCAAGCCATATAAACTAAGGTTGTAACATAAGATGCACCCTCGCTAGTGTTTGAAGACGTGAATACAAGGTTTAACAAGACACACCACCGTGTGCTTTCTCTCCATGCAAATTAAACAAGTTTTGCAGATCCCTCACTATAAATATCAAAGGACTTTTATGAGGCTGCAAGCTGGGAACATATGGCACATATGCCATCCCTATGATAAAAATTTCTAAGCCACGTAACATTAGGTGTGATATTTGGTTGAATTAATGACACATGGCAAGTTTATCTTGTCACAACCCAAGAATCGCAATTGAGAAGAGGTAATTAATGAGTTGTTTTTGTTCTTAAGAAGAATTTGAACTCAGAGATTATCTAAATCACTACTCTGGTTCTCACAACAACTTGGAGGAAGTGATGGAAACCAACTCTATGTCAGATAAAGTTTGTTGGCTTCGGGAAATAAAATATTATAGTCTCAACTCCCACCTACTAATGGTTTTTTTGAAAATTTTGGATTTGTTACGTGTTAAACATAGGGGAGGAATTAATCATATTCATAATTTTTCCCTTTCACTTGTTACTTTTTCGATTTACTAACATGCATGTAGCGAATTAAGTGTGTTAACCATGAATGATTCATTCCATTGTACAAAGCATTCTTTTTCGGAGTTGTCTATAATGCGACTTTTTGGAGATTTCGGTGACGGAATCCGGCGGAAGAAATGAGGTTAAATCTTGATTTTTAGCAGTTAAAATGGTTTTTTAACTGCATATTTGGATTCAGCGCCCTGAAAAACCCCTGGGAGCCATTGATTGTGCAGAAACTAGCTATCAAACATGGGATTCCAATGAATTGCTGCCGGATTTTGGTCGGAAAGATCCGCCGGAAAGACTTTCAAAAAGTCGCGTTATAGACTACTGCTTCTTTTTCCCTCACACACAAGTAGGTGATCTTGGATTCCTCTCCATATTTCCCTTGAATAACCGACCCGAGCTCTAAATTTCATGTATTTAATTTGGGCTTATTTTCATTTAAGGAAACATATACACAAACCCAATAACGTCTTGGTCTACATTCATATTCCTTTTTCGAGCAAAGGCCCTCGAGCACGGCTAGCACAATGCACACATTATAAGAACGTTGTCGGTTACCCAACCTATTTCCCAACACACAATTTTATTTTTGCATATAACATGACCTCATAACTTTTATTGATTGCCCTCTCACTTTTGGGCTGGTCATACACCACTAATCCCCTCCCTAATAAGGACTATCCTCTGTGCAAATCCATTTTGATAGAGTTGGAAATAATTAATTCCTACTTGTCTATGGTTGTAATTCCCCATTTGAGGAGTTTGTTCCTACATAATAGGGATTTAGTTTCTTTTAGTTTAGTGTGTGGTTGAGAGAATCTCTCAACCACACTAGTGTACGTTCAAGATATAATTCCTATCTTGAGACTATTGATTGTATAAATATGTGTATAATTTCCTCATTCATTAATAATAGAGAATATTATTGTTGTGTGTAATTTTATCTTGGTATCAGAGCCTGAGGGCCTAGCCCCTCGTGGGCTGGGCTACTCCTAGGCTGAAGAGAATAAAAGTTTTCTGAATATTTGTTTGTCCATCATCCGTTGTCCGTTAGCGAGGGAAGCGGATACCATTGTTAAAGATATTTTCGGCGGTGTGTTGCAAAGCCAAGTCAAGTGCCTTTCCTGCGAAGGCTCTGTTCGTTGTTTTTTTTGGAGACGCATATATTGGTAGAAACCACGCACTGATGTGGTGTGCTGATGAAGGTCCGTGTAAGGGAAGGGAGATCGACGCATTTCCTGAGGCCATCGGCACTATTATATTGCTCTTCTTGTGGTGCAGGATCAATCCAGAGGTCAACAGTGGATGAGACTATCTAGATCGAGCAGGTGGTGTGAGGATCGTGCAGTGGAGCCTACCAAATTTTTTAGTCCACATTGGTAGCGTTCATCGCTGCAGATTGACCCTAGAATCGGTGGATCTGGAAATCTGCTGATCTATGGTATTGTGGATCCGGTAATCTGTGGTGATATGTGGTATTGCGGATCTGGTTACCTACCTAGGTGATCGGTGGTATTTTCTGCCGACAAAACGTAGATCGGCCAGGCTCCTGAAAAGAATCGGTGGATCATGATTTGTGGCAAGCTCCGTTCAGCTAATCCCTGAGGCAGAAGTGGTAAGCTTCATTGAGTATGCAGCGTGGGCATGTTCTGTGCGCTAGAATGCCAACCCCATAAGGTTAAGGAAAGAGGCAATGACGGCTCAGAAGCACATTGTAAGGGACGTGTTTGTTATTTTGCTCTGCGCCACGGTTATTATACTTACTGTGGCAACCCTTGTACACAAGGCAGCAACGGTATTTAACCCATTTCTTCGGAGTGGCATTTCGTAGACAGTCAATATACTCTTTTTGCCCAAGGCTGTTGAAGACAACAGAGCTACTGCTTTCCACCCTTTGCCTTCGGAAATTTATGTGCCTTTCCCAAAGTCCCCTGATTCCAACAAAACGGAGAGTGATCTGGATATTTTGCAATATGTAGCATTTGATCCCATTGATCCTTCCTCTGGAGGATTTTGTTTTGTTTCTCACTCAGTCGCTTGTGCCACAGTCGGATCGAATCTTGTCACAGACTTTCAATTGTTTTTAATTTATCTGTTCAATTTGGTGTAATTTTTTTTAAGGTTCATGTTCAATGGATCTATGGCGTCGCCACGCCTCTCGAGGTTCTCGCTGTTTCGATTCGTGGTGTTTCTTTTCGTGGTTATTGGTGGATTAGGTGCTTCAGCGGAACCGACCACCGTCAAAGTTATCTCTGATTCGAAAGACTCCATTTTGCAAAAGATGGGATGGAAACCTGAGGAAGTCAAGATTTCGAATATTAATTCGATTGACCCCATGGTTGGCCAAGCGACACTTTACGAATTCGATCTTCAAATTGGTAATGCCATTCTTCCTCTCAAACTCTCTGAGGATGTGGCTTCTTGGCAGTTTATGGAAGATATTTCTGTCAATGAGGATCAACAAGAAACGGAGGGGTCTGAGATCATTGTTGCTGAACGTCATCTGCAAATTACACCGTTTTTAGCTCCCTTTCAGCTGGCAGGCCCTTTAGAGTTGTGGATACAGGATGCAGATCACATGCGCCTTTCTGTGCCGCATGATGTTGAAGCTAGAATATTGAAGAAGGTAATGCTAGCAGATGGAGCCATTGTGACTGTTAATGGCGCAAGAGCTGAAGAGTAGAGGGCATGGTCGTTGTGAATGTGTGAGAGGAGATTACTGGAGAAAAGTCCGTTGTGTGTCTGCAATCGGAGAGTGAGATCTGAGCAGGTGACAAAATATCGTTCAAACAGGTTGACTGGTTATGTTGGCAGAGGATTGGCGATGTTGCTGTTGTGTTTCTGGAGTGGCAGGCCAGCGTGGAGAAGATTGCTGGGTCCAAAACACTGCAGGATTGGAGGAGATCGACCCGGTGGTGTGTGTCGAGCAAGCCGCCAATTGCAGATCGCTGGTTATGATTCATGACATTTCCGGACTCTATATAGTTGTTGTTTTTTAGGAAATAATCATCTATCGGCAAAGATAGAGAAATTTGATATTTTGTCAACCTGAAAGTCTATTTTCTATGTCTTGGAATCATGGATAATATTATTGAGCCTTATTGAACCTAGCTAACTCAATGTAGGTAAAGTTGTTTAGTTAGAATTCATGACTCTAACAAATGACACGATAAGCATGGAGTTCCAAGAATTTATTTGACAAAGATGCCGAAGATGTGAACAATGAACAGAGGAGGTAAAGAAGCAGTGACATGGTTTATGGTGGACAACAAAGTAAATGTTTGTTTGAGTTAGGGTGGTTTGTGGAATAGACTCCCTAGTATGTTGTAATAGTCATTGTATGTACCAGAAACTCCAAAATGTAGAATGAAATGTAAATTTTTTAAAGGCATCTCAAAGTTCGTGGTGATCTCAAAACCACTTTGTAATCGTTTATGGTCAGCCTGAAAGCATCTTTTGTCACTGTAATGTGATGGTTGGTGGTGAGCCAGAAACCATCTACAGAGCCTTAGTGGCTACAGGATTTGCCCAGAGGTGGCACATTTATGTTTCGGATTTTCCCAGTGGTAGCGGATTGGACTTATCCGGTGGTGGCATATTGAAGTTGGCGGATTTGCCCGGTGGTGGTAGATCGGACTTGCCCGGTGGTGGCATATTGTCTGAGTGGCTAACGTGTACACAGGAGCTTTGCGCTCGTAGGAGCAGGTGGACTGCAGTAACACCGTGCTCATGGTATCTGATATTGGTGTGTCTGAGCATAAGAGGGTTGGTGCACTTTTCTATCTGACAATTGCGTTGAAAGGTGCAATCAGCGCAACTGTTTGCAATTGTTATTTGGAGATGAATATTTGGCTTAGAAAGGCACTGATCTCTCTTTGTTTTTTGGAAATTCTGTACATACAATTCGCTTGATGGTGGTGGATTTGACTATCATGACAAGTAGTCATTAAGGGGGGGAGTTGGAAATAATTAATTCCTACTTGTCTATGGTTGTAATTCCCCATTTGAGGAGTTTGTTCCTACATAATAGGGATTTAATTTCTTCTAGTTTAGTGTGTGGTTGAGAGAATATCTCAACCACACTAGTGTACGTCCAAGATAGAATTCCTATCTTGAGACTATTGATTGTATAAATATGTGTATAATTTCCTCATTCATTAATAATAGAGAATATTATTGCTGTGTGTAATTTTATCTGATAGCCTGTAGCCATGATTAACACAACTCAATTTCATATGCAAATAACAAGCTTGAGCATTATTTCGATTACATGATAACAATTTGTAATCTTTAACTACGCAACAAACATGAAAATGCATTGAATTATCTCCATGAAACATCATACTACCTTAGTTTATAACCCATTGTAGTGGGTTGGTCATGTTGGTCATGTTTTTTCTTGTGCATATAAGTGTATCCCTCTAGCTACAACAAAGGGATAAATGAAAGCTCTCTAGTCACACATCATCATGTATATAGTACCCTTGACCCTCGACATGGAACTATCCATTTATAAGGAAAACTCATACATTCAACCCTTACTGTGTCATCTTGGTCCACTATGCCTTCTAAAACCAAACTAACAAGATGAGTCACAAAGGCCTAGCTTATACAACATGGTCATGTTGTATCACTTAGAGTTATGAAGAGTTGCTTCATCGCCCCTTCGTTACAAGTTTTTAATGAGTTTGTGGCATGTTGAGGATGCAAAGCACTCTCACCTCAATAAGAAAATAAAACAAACCCTTTCACAGTCAACGTCTTGACCTCAAACAAGTATGTGTATAATTATTTAAATATGGAAAGATACCTACTTTGGGCCTTTTCATTTGACCTTTACATCTATTTTATTTTTGCAAGTTGCGCCATGGCTCTCTTGGTAGCTTGCCATGTAGTCATAAAAAGGGTATTTTTCTGACATTTTGTCTAGTCCATATATTATTGGTTGAGGCCATCTTTCGCCATCCTCATCGGTCTAATATTCTAATAGATTAATTTCGAATTTTGTGCATAGTAGGTTCATTACACGTCATACTTAACATTTTCCACCTACCACATTGAGACAACAACCCCCTACATACAACCATTTTCATAACCACACTCCAAAAAATAAAGTACGAGGTGGTTTATGAAGGTTATCTACATGGTGGTTTATGAAGTCATATATATGTTCATTGTATATGCCCAATTTCGTATGTAAGTTCCTTTTCATGTTGATATCCATGGAAACCATTATGAAGCAAAAGAAGGACTCGGGATATTATTTGTTCTTCACTAAATTACAAATATTTCATGCACTTCCCCTATAGTCTAAGAGGTATATTTCTTGTATATTATATTATACATACACCAACCATACTTCAATTTGCAACGTAAATCATGGGAAACATTTCTGAATCGGTTTGCTTTATCAGCCCGCCCGCAAAACCATGCATATTGCTCTTTTATAACAAATTTGTAATGTTTTTATAAACAATTTCACGAGCACAAGAATATATCGTTTTTCTTGTCATATGAATCGTCTCAACAAATTATTCATGAGACTTGTTTAATCTTCATGCATGGACAATGCCATTCTCGTTGTTATCTATTTTCCCTTCCATGTGTATGCAAAACACTCCCACATTTATATGATGCAAATAGTACTTTATTTCACTACTTGTATATTTATACTCGGGAAATTAATGGTTGCATATTTTTTTTTTTTTATTACAATACACAATGAGATTCTTCAACAAAGGTTTTACAAAAAATGTGCAAGAAAGGAAGAAATATGGCTGCAGAGATTGTGTTGAGGAATTAGGTTGGTATAAAGAGTTATGGGGATAGATTGTGACAACCAAGAAGAAATATTCCTAGTAAAAAAAAAACCATTGTACCATTTTATGACAAATTATATTAATGTCCAATATCACTTTGTGAAAGATATGGTTTATCAAAAGAAGGTGTTACTAGTGAAAGTGGAAATTTTGAATAATATTGTAGATTTATCAATAAAATCTATGAGCACTGATAAGTTTTATTTCCGTGGAGAAACAATAGGTATTGTTTCCCCATATCATTGATCATGTAATCTTGTTCCCCCCATTGTGTAAAGAAAACAAGTGGGAGAATGTTGGGTATGTGTTATATTCTTTCCATGACTACTTACATGCATTTTACCTTGCACTCAGTGCAATATGGGAGTGGAAGGGCCCTTTCCAAGAGGTTATGGCGAAGCTCCAATGAAAAAACATTATCGACAGTTTTTTGTGTCCATTATTCCCATTTTTGGGCACATGATTTTCGACTTTAGTGTTTTTATGATGCGTGGTGTTTTTCCTTATGGTTTTTTAGTTCCATTTAAGGAACGATGATCACATATAATCCATGGTAAATGTGTTGGTGGTTTATGGATGCTACAAGATTTATATATTGTAATTTTTTTAATTTTTTTTTATGTGGCCCTTAAGACCCTAGAGATCCGTGACCACTACATCCATGAAATATTTTTATAATGAATATACACCAGAATGGATCACCTCCTACTAGTTCAATCATATATCTTGATCCCAAGAGTGTCGAGAGAATTGAACATGTGACCTCTTAATAGAAAAAGTGCTTTAACGAGAGGTACTCGACTAATTGAGATAACCCTCAAGGATTATATATATAGTAATGTAATAATACAAAGAGATATTTTGAAAAAATATTTGTAGTTTTCCTAGTTGGGATTCTAGAGTAGTCTTTTTTGTGTTAATGTGTGTGTTTTCCGTTGCATCTTTTCTATTTTATTAAGAATCTATTTATAATAATTAACTATATAATGCTAAAACCTGCATAAGGGAGAGTTATAAATAACCAAAAACATCAATTGAGGGGAAATTCAACATCCATCATAAAAATGCACAATTAGGCAACATCAAAAGAAATTGATCTAATCCGAAGTTGGATTCCATAAATGGAAACGGGTGGTGTCGTTGGTATCAGAGCCATCTTACATTAATGTTAAAATGGGAGAGATTAGAACTTGGTATTGGCCATTGCAATTGGAGAAATTTGTTATTTATTAGAGAGATTGGAAATTGGTGCAGACAGGAGTAGATATTCGGATTCACTCAAGCATTTGGAGAAATTTGTTAGAGTCTTATAGTCACAACGATGAAAATTACTCTTTTCACTATTGGTTATAGTCTTAGGTCAAATTATAATATTTTCAAATTAAATTTGACATATCTTTTGGTTGGAAAAGGGTATTGAGTCAATGTCTAAATGTATAATGTATATTCTACTCTCATCAAAATCCTAAGATCATCGTCATCATCAAAAGTATCATCGAAAAATTTCATGGTTATTTTGAGGTCATTCTCTACACACAGGGATAATTTTACTTCAAAATCCGATTTTGAAGTAATGGACAAGAATTTTACAAAAGTGAAAGAGGTTTTCATCAAAATCAGACCAAATAAAAGAAAACGCCTTCGTTTTATGCACAGGTTTTATTATTTGGGAGATATGTAGTGATATTTTAGGCTTATGTTCAAAAAATTAAATTTTGAATTTGTTTTATTGTTTTAGTCATTGTTTCTTGGTGCACGTTTCTAACAAATGGAAATGAATTTTGAGAAACCCAAGGCGGTTTGTGTCAATAACAATCCATTTATCAAAAACCTCATTCAGTTTCTTCACCGGTGTCATGGATTAGAACATTCGACTAGATCCTTACAACCTAGTTTTACAGATTTAAACATTAATGGTTTCATGTTTTAGTCATGATTTTGCAGAACATATTCCACGGATATGGAGATGAATATGCAAAAATAGGGAGAGATTTCTCTCAAAAAAAATATACTATACAAAATTTTCTGTCATTTTTGTAATAGATGTCACACTTTAAGAGATATGAGTTAATCTTGGACCCTTACTTTCAGAAATTTGGTCCCTATTCCTAGCAGAAAGTGCCAAATTTAATGCAATTGTTTCTATCTTTAGGAAGATGGTTGAGTTCGATTGCCTTAGTTCAAGGATGATATAATTTTGTTGCCTTCTCAAGCCAACACTTAGCCAATTCTGTTGTGCAATCTAAACTTAGGTCCTCAACTAATTCCACGCATCATCTATACAACTTGGAAAATTATAGAACTAATAGTACACTATCCCTGAACTCTAATATCAACTATGTCTTCCTCTGAAATGACATACATGAGTTATTTATAAGTGAATCTTCAGTTAAGTGGTGTGGTATTGGTGATGCATTGGTGCACTACTCCACTATTAAACCTCTACAAGTTCCTCCAACAATTTGAACTAGTTTAAATGACTATAACTCAGTTAGAATGAGTTATCGAATTACTACTCCAAAGAACTGAACCTGAGCCCTGAAAATTTAGGGATCACTTTACATGACTCTAGATAGACTTCAATCTCGAATTTCCTAAGGTAAAGAAGTCAACTTAACTTAAATTTAACTGTTACAATATTTTTATGAGAAAATAATTACAATTTAATTCAAGGACAAATTAAATTGGAATTTCTAGCAATATTTTTAACATTTCGTGTTGCTGTTTTTAACACCCCCTCTCAACAATAAAGGAATTCAACTCTATCCCAATCCTAAACCTTTGGAATGTTCTACATGCAATTTTTTTCACTGTTGTTGTTGCTACTACAACATATGCAATTTAAAAGCATCCGAATTGAATCATTATGATGCATCTATCATCAAAGTATCTAACTGCTACTAGCTTTGCCTTTGTTGACTGGAAACATTGTTCTTTTGCTGACTCTTCCTATCTACATTGCTTTCAACTCTACTCTGCGCTCTTCAATATCTAACTGATGCTAGTCTTTTCCTCTATCACTCTAATATCTAACTGCATCAACTGCCATTGATCTGTCCTGCTACTATGTACTCTAGGCTCTCATGGTAAGGTATGATCCAAGAGACGAAACCTCTTAATTGACCCTGCACAAATTTATGCCCTCTTAGGACTATTGCTTCACATCACCCCACCTCTCACATGGAGGTATGGCTGCATGTACTCCCTCTACCCACATCGCTCTATATTTCCCCCTACTAGAGTTATCTGCTTGAATACATGTTTGCGTTCAACCTCCTCTCTGCTTCTCCAATTGTGGTTGCTCCACAACTTGTTGAGGCGGCTTCTGAGGCTACCTCTTCTCTGCTTGAGTGGATCTCTCTACTTTGTCTCCTCTTTGCTTCTCTAATTGTGGGTGCTCCACCATTTTCTGAGACTTCTTCTGAGGCTTCTTCTGAGGCTTCTTCTGGGGCTGCATGTTGAGAGGTAATTCATTCTCCCTCTCAACCACCAAGTCTTTAACCTTTTCCTTACTCCTCAAGGTTTTGCATGGATCTTGTACCTCAAGACTATACATGTTCTTGACTTGTACATCAATTTGTTTCACCTTTCCCACAACGATGTGTCTAAGGAAAATATTTTCCTTACTAAAAATCACATCATAGCCATTGTCTTCCAATACCGTGACAAAAACAAAATTTTTCTTTAGTCCTTGAACATATATCACATCTGTGATTTTGAGAGGGGAGGTAGACTCCCTCTGAAAGGTAACTGTACTAATCCTGGTAACGCCATACCTCTCATCATCTCCAAATTCTATATTTTGCTTGAGGGCTTTCTCCTCAAAGTCACTGAAGAGATCTCTATTCCCCGTCATACGGAATGAGGCGTCGATGTTGAGATATCACATGATTCCCACTATAATGTTGTTCATACATGCAATGAGAGTAACATCAAGCTTGAATTGTGAAGCTAGAGCTTCAAGTGCTATCACTATTGTTGGCTCCTTCTTTCTTTCTTTGTTTTGTGGGCAATTCATGGCATAGTGCATGTGTTCGTGACAGTGAAAACACTTGAATTTCGACAACTCCATCTTCTTGTCACCTGCCTCGCCTTGCGAATTCCTTCTGTCGACTTTCTTTCCTTTGTTGACTAATGCAAAGTCCTCTTCCACTTCTTTAGAAGAGGTCCCATCTTTGGTGTTCCATCGAAACTCATCTTGTACGAAATCCAACCACAGTTGTTCCCAATCAGGTAGCTTCTCCCTCCCATTGAGAGAATTCTGATAATTGTGCCAACTCTTGGGAAGTCCTAAAATTCTTAGACACCAATAATCTTGACAATTCCAAGTTCATCCTCACAATGGGTGAATTTGTTCAAGTAATTCATAATTGAGTCACCCTTCTCCATCTTGATATTTTTGAGTTTTTCCTTTAGTGCTAACATCCTATGTTCAGTGTCATTCTAAAACAAGTCCGTCAGTGTCTTCCACATTGAGTATGGAGTTTCCTTTTCATGGACACTTGAGACAATGTAATTTAAAACTCCCTTAAGGATAATCTGCCTTCCCTTTGCGACACACTTTCTCCGTTTAGCCAGATATTTAGCATAAGATGTTGGCTGCATAGGAATGTCATGATCTATGAATTCCTTTAGGCCATTGTCTTCTAGCACTACCTCCATCCTGTCCTTCCAGGCTATGTAATTTGAGTTGTCAACCAAGGCATACTCATGTCTCAAACCATAGAAAGCCATATTTCCGACTCTGAAGTATGAATTGGAAATTCAATTTTCACCTACAGAACAAATTTGAAATCTCCTTTTCTATATTGTCTTCAAATATGATACGATGTAGATTTTGTATAGATTTAATAGCTCATGTGATATATTAAAAAATAAGACAAGAATCTACTCTACTCTTCTCAGTAGAAACTAAAAATGATCGAAGAAAACAATAAGAAGAAAGAGGAAGAATATCAATCACACATAGAACAATATTTCATTCGGGAAAGCCACTGCTCAAATCCCTCACTATCTATATTGCATTAACCATGAGATCTGAGAAGAAAATACAATGGTTGTTCTCACTAAAACCATTCCTGCACAAGTATAATCTAACTCTCTCCCTCCTAAGCGAGCTCATGCCAACACTTAGCCAATTCTGCTTCCTGCTAAGCCATTACTTCCTTGCGTAATTCAAAGAGGAATTAGCCTTTATTTATTATGGAAATCCCCCATCCATAACTGTGCAATCCAAACTTAGGTCCTCAACTGATTTCATGCACCATTTGTACAACTCGGAAAATTATACAACTAATAGTACACTATCCCTGAACTCTAATCTCAACTGGGTCTTCCTCTGAAATCACATGCATGAGTTATTTATGAGTAAATCTTCAGGTAACTAGTGTAGTACTGGTGATGCACTGGTGCACTACTCCACTACTAGACCTCTACTAGTTCCTCTAACAGTTTGAACTATTTCAACTAACTATAACTCAGTTAAAGTTAGTTATTTAGTTACAACTCCAAAGAACTCAACCTGCATCCCTAAAATTTAGGGATCATTCTACATGACTAGATATACTTCCAAGCCAAGTTTCCTAAGCTAACTAAGTCAACTTAACTTAGTTAACTATTACAAGTTGATATGAGAAAAAAATTACAATTTAATTCAAGGACAAATTAAATTGGAATTTCTAGATCTTATTTTTATTTTTTCTTATTGGCTTTTTCAATATAGATGGTCTTCTTGTGCCCATAGAATGGAAACTGGAAACTATAATCAATAGTTGAATGCAAGTTTCAAGTGAAAGATAGTCTATGTAATATTTTTGTTTTTGGCACAAGAAAAAATTAGATGCAAAATTATGTGTACCGTTATGCTCTTGATGGTCACATTATTTCTTTATGTACAGTTTATGTGCAAGAATATTAAAGATTTGGCTGCTTAGAAATAAAAAAGAACATAGTTAAATAAATTGTAATGTTTCTACCGGTATCAAGTTTGACAAATTTTCTTTCACTTTTGCTTGTTAATGGGCAAGGATTGTGCCGTGTCTCGCAAAACTTGTTTTATATATGGACAAACTGATTTATGAGGCATCATCATCATGGCTACAAAAAATACAAACCCACTTGTAATAGATCCGACCAAGAAATATAGGAGAATACAAATATATAAGAATAGAAATATGTCTAGAAAATAACAAGCTCAAAATAGATGAACTTCAAATCTTTATCAATATCAAAACCTTTGAGGTAGGGTAACACCATAAAATCACTCCTTAAGGAAGAAGAACACTCCAAAAGCCATATGCTTTTCAATACAATAATCATTGACATATCTCAATGGGGAGTCTCTAGCCTCTATATATGATTCATATATACAATACCATGAGTCATTACCATAGTTCTCTCAATACCATACATCTAATACCATGGTCTTATCACATTATTTCTAACTACTTGTGGTCCCTTACATGATGCGAGTTAACGACTTTATTTATTAACTATGGCCCATCCCATTATTACATTATTCCCTTGGGTACCTCCCTCTGTAACCATTACTATCCCCCTTAGGTATACTAGATTTCTTGTAATAAATCTAACCTGAAAATATATCATGAAGCAAATATACCGAGAAATAACAAGATAGAAATAGATAAACTTCAAATTTTTATTAATACCAAAACCTTTGAGGTAGGGTAACACCATAAAATCAGTGCTTAAGGAAGAAGAACACTCCACAAGACATATGATTATCAATACAATAATCCTTGACATATCTCAATGGTGAGTCTCTAGCCTCTATATAGGATTCACACATAGAATACCATGGGTCATTACCATAGTTCTTTCAATGCCATACATCTAATACCATGGGTTTGTCAGATTATTTCTAAATACTTGTGGTCGCTTACATGATGCGGTTTAACCACTTTATTTATTAACTATGGCCCATCCCATTATTGCATTGTTCCCTTGGGTACCTCCCTCTGTACCCCATACTATCCCTCCTAGGTATACTACATTCCACCCCCCTTAAACATGTTTCATCCTTGAAACATAAGAAGAACCCAAATAATAAGATCTACTCAACGGAGTAGTCCACTGGTACCATGGATGTGCATCTATCCATCCAAGAGAAATGTGAACCCTCGATCTAGCTAGTGCCTCGCTCGCTTGAGATGGAAGTTGAACTTGGTGGCTCTTCTGTGTTGATGTGTTGTGGGTGGATCGTCACCCCTCTCTATCTATTGTGTGGGGGTTGTTGTCCTCATGGCTAATTTGTTTCCATCATGTTGCTTGTTTTCTTGTTGGGTGATGTGGGTGGTGATATGTTGAAATTTTAACCAACATTGTATCTTTGTTTATTTCACCATCTAATGGAGCCTGATTAGTATCTAGTACATGTTGTGGCACATGTTGTTGTTGTTTATCTTCTAATATTAATTCCACCAGAGATTCCTCATCTGATGTATCAGTACCTTTAACTTCTTCTTCTTCAACCTCCTTAGACTCTAAATGTTTATTGATGGAAATATTCTGTAATGTAATTTTCTTCTATTTATACTATGGCTTTAGGAATTTCTTCTACACATTAATATTGATAGTACCAACAGATTCCATCCAAGGGTATCCCAAAACAACATCAACATTATCCATATTTGAAGCATAAAAATTAGAATGCAATACATACTTATCCATAGAAACCTTCAAATCTTTATAAACTTGCACATACTCATTATTAATTTGGGTGTGCTCCATTTGTTTTGGCTGGTGCTTGCACTTTTTTTTTCCAAATTAACATTTATAGTATTTTGCTTGCAATAAAGATTTATAGACACAATGATATTCTCCTTCTAAATATATCTATGAACATGTAATAAGGAGATACAAGTAGCAAATCATCCCATATGTTTCTCCTTATCTTGTTTTCTAGCATGAGACCATTTGTTTAAAAGGAATTTTTCAAATTCTTCATCTAAAAGTTTGTACAATTTCTTGTTGTTAAGTGATCTCTACCATACGAAAGCCTCATATTGCAAACCAAGCCATATGAATCATTTCCAATATCTCCCATATATGAACTTGTCCCTTATTATGAATTCTTCAATAGTAGGGTCATCATCTTTTCCTGTAAAAATAAGATCCTTGCTAGAAGCCATGAAAAGGGTTTTCAAAACATCACTTACTTGGTGAAAATTTAAAATGGCCACAGTTCGGTCAATATTTCTCATAATCCTTATTATGAACTATTTTTGGAAATGGAATGCCCTTTCTACATCTTCCCATGTGATAGAAATCCTGATCTATGCACTGGAATTTCATATTTTCACTGCAATTGTCCCACCGTCACAATAATTTCTAAAAAAATGAGCTGATTTTAAATCAGTGATATCTCTCTCATCTACACTCTGATTCAACTGATTTTTTTTTTTAAATTGGTTAAGTTTTCAAGAGGATCTCAGATATCCAATTATTCTCTCAAAGTTCCCCACAAAAACGACAAAAATTAACTGGATATCTGTTGTACATCAATTTTTGTCAAACAAAATTCAGCAACACAACTAATTTTTAAACTAGTGATATCTCCCTCATCTAGACTTTGATTCGGCTGATTGTTTTTTTGAAATTGGGTATTTTTTCACAAAGAATTTAGATCTGTAATTTTTTTCTTCAAAATTTTCACCAAAAATTACAGATCTGATCTACAAACTCGCGACTCCAAAAATTTCCAGCAAAAAAATAAAATAAAAAATATCTTTCCACTTGCCCCAGAAAGTGCTCTGATACCACTTGTAATAGATCTTACCTGAAAATATATGTTAAAGCAAATATAACCAGAAATAACAAGATAGAAATAGATAAACTTTAGATCTTATTAATATCAAAACCTTGAGGTAGGGTAACACCATACAATCAATCCTTAAGGAAGGAGAACACTCCACAAGCCATATGTTTGTCAATACAATAATCATTGACATAACTCAATGGAGAGTCTCTAGCCTCTATAAAAGATTCATACATACAATACCATGGGTCATTCCCATAGTTCTCTCAATATCATACATCTAATACTATGGGCTTATCACATTATTTCTAACTACTCTTGGCCTCTTACATGATGTGGTTTAACCACTTTATTTATTAACTATGGCCCATCCCATTATTACATTATTCCCTTGGGTACCTCCCTCTGTACCCCATACTATCCCTCCTAGCTATACTACACTTGCAGCACTTATTTTATATATGGCCAAACTCATTTATGAGGCATCATCATCATGGGTACAAAAAACACAAACCCTCATAATCTTTATATAATTATGTCAATAGACATGTCTATTTTGGAAATGAGCTTCCATATTTTTAATTTTATTATCAAGTGAATGGCAAGAATTTAAAGTATATAGAATATTTTAAAATATTCTTTGTAGTATACAAAAATCAAAATTTAATATCTATTTTCAAAGTAGTTTTGTCATTTTTGTTCTTTTATTTAAATTTATATATATATATATTATATATATATATTGAAACTGTATTTGAAATGAGCTATAATTTTCTGCTTAGGTGCATTGATAGTCATTGCCAGGTTCATAACAATCATATTTAAGGATTAAGAATCTTAATGATAAACTAGGAGTGGAATCTCCATAACGGAGGTTTTAACATATTTATTAATGTAATATTGTTTGTTATAGTTATATTTTTATATTAATAATATTTAAATAATATTTTACGATTTTTTTACTTCATTGATGAAATAATTGTTTTAATGTTTATTATAGGTTGATGTGTATTAACATTTACTAACCATTTATTTTAATTTCTACAATTACACTAACTCTTTTTTTCAGAAGAAAAAAACACGGATATTTTATATATGAAAAAAAATTATACATATATCATAATTTTGTCTACTATCCTCTTCAAGAACAATAAGGATATATTGTCATGATATTCATATGAGAAAAAACAAAAAAAAATGAATGACATAATCCTACCCTATGACAAATGGTACACAACAAAAACATTTATCATTTATGTTCCAAGTAAGTACACATAGAAAACATGTAAACCAAAAATTGTATCTTAAACATTAGCTAATGATCATATTGTCTTCTTCTCACACCACTTCATATTTCGCAAAAAAAAGTACATATAACCGACTGGGGAATGTGGACTCATTTTGGAGAGGTCGTTTGCATCCATATTAGCCTCTCAAATACTACGTTGAAAGGTAATGGATTGAAACTCTTACCTTAATAATAAAATACAATCCATCCAACTTTTGATATATGTTGGGCCAAAATTATATCTTCCCAACATGTCCTCAATGAGTGACTTGAAGTCACCATAAATGTGTATGTGTTGAATATATTTTTATTCTGGTGATTTATGTAACACCCCCCTAGGTTTACCTAAAATAATCATGCCAATCAGGATAAACATGAGGAGAGATGCTACTACAATCAGATTCAACGTCCTATATCACCTTAGGAAGTGGAATCGATGGAACATCACATACAATCATCCAACATCATCAATTGAACCCTCAAGAGACAAGTTAGCCACTCAGAAAGCTTGTCCCTGGGTCCCATTTCTATTCTGCGGCTCTTTGGCCACAGTCACTCTCATGCTATGGGTAAGGGACTGACCAACAACCCAAAGTCACAATCATAGACCTGCTTGCCAGTGACTGTGGACCAAAATTACTAGTTTTGTGCTAACGACACAAAGATTTAAGCCACTTTTCTAGCCCAGAATCATGGCCTCTGCCCAAAACTTATTGTAACTTTCATAATTCACTGAAAACATAATAACAATTCTGATCAATCAAAAATCACCGTCAGGGCTAAGCTTGAGAATCCCTAACTGGGACTGAAATTTTGTCAAACACTTAGCATCAATACAACTTATAGGTCTAGGATACAAGATAGATCATAAATGACTAAAAAAAACTTATGAAACATAACTAGAAGGATCACCTCCTTCTCCATTGAACTACTAAATCATCAACTAGGTCTTTCATCCATCCATTTAACAGTTACAATTAAATACATGAAATAACCATGACATGAACCAGTCATTCAACCAAGCTTATAACTAGCATAAAACCATATAAATATCATATATATGAGAGCCATTAAATGCACATATAAATCAATGCAAAAGTATTAGAGAACTTATCTTTTATTAATCATAGACAAATCCGACTAGGTTCAAGACTTCCACGTACCACCCGACCTTAGACATGGCTAAACAAAATCTCTCTTTCAGCTGGTCACCCCCATTCCATATTCCAAGCATGAATGTAGAATCTCATAGAACAGCCAATCCAATAACAACCAAGGGAATCCAGAGGTTAAAACACCTTCACCGTCATCAAACCATGATCACACCAAAACTGGTGCTCCAATCACAACCAAACAGAACTTGGAATGCCATCTAGAGTCCATCACTATCCTTGAGGGATTTTTTGTCTCATTGTCTCTTAGGCTCTACTATAATATGAACCCAGATCACTAGGCCTTAAACCAAGATGTATCCCTCAAGCTTTATTGTTTATTCCACCAAAATTGGTAAAGGGATTCCTAGTCCTTTGGGAATGAACCTTAAGATCACCCCCGCCCCTGATTTTGAAATCCATCTGACAATTCCAAAGTTCTAAAATTGAAATAAACATCCCAACATACCATGGCATCCAGAAGAGGGCTAGGCTAAGCTGAAATCCACTGTCATAACCCTACAAAACCATGTCACTGACAGCAAGAGAACCATACACCAACATGAAAATCCATGCATATCTAAACCAGCTAGGAAATCACAAATCAAAAGGTTACCTGCAAGTGTTCTTGCTGAAGTTGTTTGATCTTGCTTTCCTTTCCTTCTTCCTTTCTTTCCTTCCTTTCCTTTTCTCGAGTTTCCTTTCCTTGCTCCAAACTAGAGTGCTCCAAGAAAACTCTAAGTGACCAGGAGAGTGAGAGAGAGAATAATGAGAGAGCTCCAAATTTGAACTTGACAAAATCCATGAACTATTCCTTAGAAGAATTTTTTTGCATGAGGCCTCCAATTTCTTCATTTTCCATTATTTTCCTTCAATTTCCTCCTCACATGCAACCTCTGATGCTTCACTTTACTTTTCTCCTAATTTCATTTATTTTCATAAATAAATGTGCCAAAAATGCATTTTTTCCTTTTAATGCGTTTTCCTTAGCCTTTTCCAATGTTCTTTAACCAAAACACACATCTGGTGATGCCCACTAGGATATATTTTCCCAATATTTAGCTTGGAATAAGTGTCCCTTAACTATGGGCTTATTTTTCCTTTATTAACTTTTATTACATGAACTTTTCATGATGGTTGTTACATAGCCCTCCCCCTTGGGAAACACCATCCTTGATGTTAAACCACACCAAGACCTCATGAAAATTGCTGAAAATAAAACATACTACCTATGGAGATTTATAACTTATCTCGATGGAGTATTTACAATGAAGAACCTGCTCAAAAGAAAAACATCAAGACAACATGACAATATAACGACCATACCACTTATTGGAGCTTTATAACTTAGCTCGCGGTGGTATTTATATCCATATACATATACATATACAAATATCGAAACATTAGCAAAACATATGCCAAACATCAACCAACATCAACCAAAATTGCTTTCCCTCAACCAAGAAACAATGAAGGATATAGGACCCGCACTTTATCTGCCATCTCCCATGTGGCTTCTTTAGGCCCAAAGTGTTTCCACTGCACTTTAACTTGCTCTATGGATCTATTCCCTATCATGAGATGTTTCCACTACAATATGCACTAAGGCTCCGATTTGAACTCTCTTCTTGCTCCACCTACTATAGAGACCAATCAATAACATGATAAATGTCCTTTCTATACTTCTTAAGAAATGAAATATGGAAAACATCTTGGAATTTCACTGTTGGAGGCACTGCAAGTTGATATGCGACTATTCCAATCCTCTCAACGATCTCAAAAGGCCTGCAATATTGTGGTGCCAACTTGGCACATGAACTGATCATCAAAGAGATTTTGTTGAGATTGATGCACAAATACACATGCTCCCAAACCTGAAACTCCTTGAACAACATGTTGATTTTCATAAATCTTCTGTCTATCTTGTGCTGCCTTTAGATTCTTATTTATAACTTGCATTTCTTGTGCCATGTCCCTCAACATGTCGAGTCCAATAAATACCCTATTAACTAGATCACTCTAGCTGATGGGAGTGTTACAACTCTGTCCATACAATCCCCTAAAAGGACTCATCCTCAATGACTCATGATAACCATTATTGTATGAAAACTCCACCAATGGAAGATACTCCCATTTCCTCTACTGGTGCATCACGTATATCCTCAGCAGATCTGTGAAGATCATTTTGAACCTCTCTGTCTGACAATATTTATGCGGATGATAAGCAGTACTGGAGGCCAAATTTGCACCCAATCTTGCGAATATCTCCTTCCAAAACTTGGAAGTGAACTTTGCATCCCTGTCTAACATAATCTTCCTTGGAACACCATGCAATCTCACTATCTCTTTGATGAAAACTTGTGCTACCTCATTGGCTGAATATGTAGTCTTCACCAAGATGAAGAGAGCTACCTTGCTAAACCTGTCAACCACAACCATAATAGAATCATGTTGCCTCACTTTCCTTGGAAAAATTGTATGAAATCCATAGAAATGATCTCCCATTTCCATTCTAGAATCATAATAGGTTGTAGTAGACCACCTGGATGCTTTCATTCTACATTTACCTTCTGACAGTCTAAACATCACACCACGAAGTATATCACTTCCTTCTTCAGATTCATCCAATATTATAAAAATTATTCATTGTCGTTAATGTCTTCTAATATCCTGGATGACCTGAATATAGTTTAACATGAAACTCCCTCTAGATAAGCTTCTTGAGCTCAATGCAATTTGGCACATAGATCCTATCTAGAAACCTCACCAAGCCATATGTCATGAGACGACAGTTTGCAACCTAATTCCCTGTATCTATACCTATGCGTGTACTATGTCGTAACATGTTCATGATCTCCATGTGTTTGTCATCTCGATGTCCTACCTGCAATATTCCATCCTGTAACTCTATCCTATAGGATCTTATAGTTGTTATATGACTTACCTATACCTTCCTGCTAAGAGAATGTACAACCTGGTTCTCCTTCCATTTGATGTATCTGATCTCAAAGTCATACTCATTAAGGGTAGCCAACCATCTTGCTTGCCTAGCATTTAGATTTTCCTAGTCAATCAAATACCTCAACCCACTGTTATTGCTCATCAATGTAAACCTCCTGTCGAGAAGACAATGTCTCCACACCTTCAATGCATGTATAACCGTTGCTAGCTCAAGCTCGTGTGTTGGATAGTTCTTCTTGTGCTCACTTAGTTTCTATGACTCATAGCACACTACCTATTTTTCTTGCATGAGAACTCCACCAATTTCCCTCTTGCAGTCATTTGTACACACTACAACTTCCACGTTTGGATCTGCAATCTTTAGCACTACTTCATGTGTCAACAACCGCTTAAGTTTCTCAAAACTATCTTCACATTTCATCATCCATTCAAACTTCTTACCTTTCCTCTGCAATGATGTGATAGGATATATAATGCGTGAGAAGTTCCTGATTGTTAGGCCCTTATACTACTAGTGTAACCCCTTATTTTTATTAGTACAACCCACTTATTATATTTATGTACCCATGTAGTGCTCATATTGTCACTATTGTGCCCCATAGAAGCCCACTATTGTTATTATTGTGCCCTTACATTATTATTGTTATGTCGGCTCTGATTATGGTATGACCCCTTAGACTCCTATATATAGAAAGGAGGTCTTTTCATTTGTATCATCCAAGAATTGTTCACTTATGTCATGTAAAGGAGGTTGCCCCCTCGAAGAGGCTGAATTCTAAGGCGTTGATCTGTCTTTTCTATCTTTTTCTTGAGCTAGTTTCATAACATTTGGTATTAAAGCTTTGGATTCTAGGGTTTCACTACTCCAAATAGGTCATCGTGGAATTTTCGCTATAACTCTTTTTTTGCGACATTTCAGAAGCTAAAAAGACAACCCATTTGAGAAGAAATCATGTTGAACCTTGGGTCCAAATTTAAGATCTTTTCGCGCTATATTGGCGGACATATGATCTGAGGAATTTGGTCTTTTCACAGACTCCTGAACTACATTCCAAACAGGTGACCTGAGGAAAATCATCATAACTTTCTCCCTGAGCATCAGATTGAAATTTCGTAAAAAGGTATAGAAACAGGACGGATTTTAGTTTCTTTTATATATATTTTTAGAGCCAGAGGTCGAAACGGTGACTCATGGCACATCGTACAAGTTCGCTCTGCTGAACTAGTCTATAATCAGGTCACAGTGGGAGATTTCGCATAACTCTTTCTTGGAGAATCCAATTTGGACAAGACTTGTGGCATTGGAAAGAGAACACAGAGGGCTACTGTTTTTTTAAATTTCAGAACTTAAATATCCAAAAGTATAGAGTTACATTCGTTTCAAGATCAAGCTCCTAAAATCAAGAAAAAGCAAGATGAGAAAGTTTGATGGCAAGGATCCGGTAAATTGGATACTTCAGATGGAGCAATATTTCGATCTATATGGTGTACCATTGTTACAAAAGGTATGTATTGCATCTTCATATTTAGAACCAGATCAATTTTTATGGTATGAAGGGCTTTTCTCTTGTAAACAACTTATTACGTGGTCAATTTTCACGGAGGAAATGATAGCACATTATGAGGATACAAAGAACAACACCTTCTTTAGAGCAACACCACAACAATTGGATAGAGTAAAAGGGCTTTGTGACATAGCGGAAAGCAAAATGATAGAAGCTAGGAAGCATACCTCTCACAACTATAAATATGGAAGTGTTGTTTCTCCTAGCCTTCCACAACCTATAAGGGTTACACCACAACGATTGGAAGAAAAAAGAGAAAAAGGGCTTTGTTACAATTGTGATAGCAAATGCACTAAAGGTCATAAGTGTGCTGAGACAAAATTATTTTACATAGAGTATGAAGAGGAGGAAGAAAAGGATCAAGAAACATCAAAAGAAGAGGATATACGCCAGGACCCAACCCTAGAGAAAGAAGAAATGAATCCGACCATATCTTCTAAAGCATTGGCAAGAATAAACACTCCTAAAACTCTCAAGATAGAAGGACATATCAAGAAGTGAAATATCACATCAAGAAAGAAGAAATGAATCCAACCATATCTTGTAATGCATTGGCCGGAATTACCACTCCTCAAACTATCCAGATAGAAGGACATATCAAGAA